>QANX01007349.1:9185-168055 GCA_003254975.1 Ochetophila trinervis
ATATATATATATATATGTCTAAATACATTTTAATTGTCTAAATACATTTTAGTTATCCTTCAAAATTAAATTTATTCAAATATGAGTTTCTACAATTAATTTGTGTAATTGATACTTTGTAATTTAAAAAAAATATATACATTTGCTCAATTTATTTAAAATTGACAGATTCTATCAACTTACATGTTACGCTTTCGAATGAAAGCTGACGGATATGATTAACTAGGAAGTAGGGCTATGATCCCCGGAGAGAATTTTAATATGAAGAAGGCAACTCATTCCTTGCTAAAGAGATTGTGCCGGGTTCTTTTACTCACAGAGCATAGTAAATGACTCTCAAAATTGATTTTTTCATTTTTAATTCTACCAAAAATTAAAAAACAGAAGAATTAAAAAACCATAAATAAATTTCAAACTTTTTTTTTTTCATGTTTTTTAATTTTTACAAATTTTGGTACAATTAAAATATAAAAAACTAATTTTGAAAGTTACTTGCTATGCACGTGATTTTTAAGTTGATGAAATTTTTTAATTTTAACTAAATTAGATAAATATGTAATTTTTTTTTAAAATACATAATATTAATTGTGCAAGTTAATTATAAATTTTTTTATATGAATAAATTTAATTTATTAAAATTATATATATATATATATGCATACATTGTGAACCAATTGGGAAAGTTAACCCCAACACACATTCTTACCCAAANAAAAAAAAAAAAAAAACACTACTAGAAAAATAGATCATAGACGACAGTTAGAATTCTATATAAACGTCTGTTTTTGGAGTAACCGACATTGACATAAAAATGACGATTATTAACTATTGGGAACTATAACAACGACGGTCCATCGTATAAAAAAAATAAAAACGACGGTTTATCCTACTGAAACTGTCGTTTATAATGCCCCAAGACACGTGGCATCCATGTGTTTTGGTTGTAGGCTATCTACGACGGTTCCCGTAGAGACCGTCGTATTTAGTCTATGTTATAAACAACAGTTTCCCACAAAAACCGTCGTTGATAATGTCAAAAGACGTGTGGATGCCACATGTATTGGTTGTAGGCTATATACGACGGTTTCAAATGATAAAACCGTCGTGTTTACACAAAAAGGTGCCGTTTGGAATAAAGACGACTGTTTTGTAATGGAACCTTCGTCTTATTTGGGTAAAAACGATGGTTTCATTACAAAACCGTCGTTTTTACCCCTTGGGTATAATAAAAAAAATAAAAAATAAAATATTATTATTTGGGTAATAAAATATTATTATTAGTATTTGGGAAAAAACGACGGTTTCATTACAAAACTGTTGTTTTTACCCATTTTTGGATAAAAAAAAAAAACAACGACAGTTCCATTACAAAACCGTCGTTTTTATCAAAACGGCGCCGTTTATAGTGTGTTATCTGAGTAATGACGACTGACCTAGCTTTTGTCCGTCGTTTTTAACTCCGTGTTTTGTTCTTTACACGCTCTTCCTCTCTCATTTTCCCTTACTTCTTTAGAAACCCTAAAGCACCCACCGCTGTTCCTCATTTTCTCCATTGTGGTCGCCGTTCCTCCTATTCTCCATTGTGGTCCGATTACTTCTTTATTTCATAGAATATTAATGATTTTTAACCCAAAAATTTTAAGGTTAGTACTCGGCAATCTATTTACATTGTTTTTAACAAATTGTGAATGCATTATTCCGTAAAAATGTTTGAATCCGTGTATTAAAAAATTTGAATATTGAATATATTGTGTTCATCTGATTGTTAATTTGTATATTGTATATATAATAGGAAATTGTATGAATTATCTGGTGATATATATTAAATCCGATGATATGTATGAAACCCGATGATATGTATTAAACTCGATGATATGTATGAACTACCCATGCATATATTGTGCACATATTGTGTGAAAAATTGTATATGAGAGTTTTTGATTAAAAATAAATTTTGTATAAGAGTTTTGTAATTAGAATATATTTAATATTTAATATAATTTTGTATAAATTGATTTAAAAGCCGCTAAAAAAATGACGATTTTTATGTAGAAACCGTCGTTTATGTTTATTATAGACAACGGTTTATATATAAAAACTGTCGTCTATAAAACCGTCGTTTATATATTTGCCACGTGGCATCCACATGGCTTCATCATAGTTTAGACATCGGTTTTTAACCGTCGTTTATATTTTATAACTATTGACGATGTCTAATTAGACAACAATTTTATATATGTTATATAAACATTTAAAATTTTAATTTTTCACCCTCATTTTTTATCTTAGTTTTTAATAATGAAAAAAACTCCGACACACATTCGGTCAAACAAAGAATTGCAACAAGAGAGTAGGTTACTTTTTCCAACGTGGTCCCACGTCTATTTCTTCTTTAGTTTCGTTAATATATTGTCCACGAGGGATCTCAAATCATATCCAACTTGCATCTGACAACGAATAAAGACATTGTGCTGCACCAGAGGGAGAGAGAAATGAGAATTAAACATGTATGTGTGTGCGTGTAGCTCCATGTGAGGGGCATACGGTTTCCAATCATATGAATAAAGTTTAGAAAGATTAAAATAGGATTTTCTAGCAAAAAATTGTATTTCAATAATCTAAATAATCATTAGATTGACATAATTAACAAAATCTTTTCGATTAGTAGTACTTTAGAATATATTAAAAATATTGGGATCTATGTGAGTAAGGGACATCATCATCATTGATGCAATCATAATTAATTGGAATTAACTTAATATTCCACGTTAAATGGTTTTTTTTTTTGGTAAAACCACGTTAAATGGTTTATGCATAACAACTAACTGATGTTATTAATTAATTTTTCAAAACTCAAAAATGATTTAGTTTATTAATATTCTAATTGTGTTATATAGAATAAATAATAATAATAATAATAATAATAATAAATCCCATATACTTTAGTGGGAGAATATTTTATCGAAAAAAGTGCCTGAAATTTCCAAGTGGCTTCCACAACTTTTTTATACGTGACTGTTTAATCATGTTAACGCTTTGAAGTGTAGAAGAAAGAAAGACAGAAATTTTTTCACCAAAAAAACAATTGAAATAAATAAATTTACAAAGCACATTTTCCTTGCAGAAGCCTTAAACTCTTGACGCGTACAATTTTAATCTAAAAAGTATTTACCTAGTTGGAAGTGATCTTTTTTTTTTTTCTTTGCTTAAAACATAGTTGGAAGAGATCATTTTGTACTTGGTACGCAGTTTTGATTACTTGCGACAGTGTGGTGTATAACTGTATATCTATATGCATACAGTTTTGATGATCTGTAAGGATTCAACTTAATTTATGAAGTGAACTTGATATAGTTTATATCACTCAAATAATAACAAATAATTTAAACATATTTACCTTATACAATGAATCTAAATAAGACGAGCAAAATTAACAAAAAATTAAAATAATTAATCAATCACCAATGTTAACTTGATTGAGCATTTTTTCAAGTTGACTACATTTTTAATATTTTTTTTATATAGCAACTGACAAATGTCAAACTCACTGTGCTTATGCTCATGAAATTTAATACTATCATATCAAAATATATGTATACACGATTTTACAGACACATTCACCAAAAAAAAAAAAAAGATTTTAATTACAGAAACTATTTACCAATTTGTAATAGCTGGGAGACATCGTAACATTTACAAATGCTAAAAATTACTACTTAGATAATTTTCAACATGCTTTTTAAAATCCTATATTCTTCAAAATCACATTTTTTTTTTCATAATTTCAAATGATTTTCTAAATTAAAAAAAATTAAAATAAAATAGACTTGACTTTTCAAATATAGAGAACCAAATACATTTTCTATATAAATTTTTTAATGAATTTATTTATTACTTTATAATTTTATATACACACTTATAATTAAATTTATTAATTATAATTTTATATTTTAATTATTTAAATGGTGCAAAGAAGAAAAAAAAATATGAAGCATAATTATTATAGAAAAATGCAAAATAAAGAATACTTATAGGGAATGTTATATGGAGTTGAATAAAAATTTTCATTCTTATTTTTCAAGATTAAAAAAAAAAAAATTTATTTAAAAAATTTTGCTTTTTAAAATAAAAAATACTATTGGATATGTTTTTAGTCCATTGGATATGTTTTTAGTCCATTAAATTTTTACTTTTAATTCCTTAGTCCACTATTGGAGATGTCACATTTATAGCAAATGCTATGTCAGTATGTCTTCCCATATATTTTGATAGATAATTTTTAAAAGTAGATATAAGGAAAATATTTAACTTTGGATAGTTTATGTTTCCTAATTGTCATATAATTTTATATAATTTGGGATAAACTGTGCTCTGGATTATAAGTAATCAAGTGTTCGTGCCATGGATGAAGTCCTACATTGCCTATAGAAAACAACCATATTTATATACCTAGATATATATATATATATATATATATTTTCAATATTTTCAATATTCTATGTTTGATATCGGCCATTTTATCTTGGACGTAGACAATCTCTCCACTATGCCAAATTGGTCTAATTGACGACACTAAATAAGCAACGCTTCATAAATAAATGTCTTCAAAAAAACAAAATAAAGGACATTTTTAATGTCTCTAAATATAGGGTGTTCTAGTACATTTCATGACACTTTTTCCCTTAGCGTTAATGGTGTACAATTTGCAATGGTTCATGTAAAACATGTCGCCTAATTTTTACCTTATAGCCATGCTTTACAAAAATCATTTCCAAAATGTAAAGAAAAAGAACGCTAGTAAAGCGTCGCTGAAGGTTAAATATTAAGGGATGCTTTTGACAAAAAAATGTCACCCAAGTTCATCGCTCAATGTGTAAAATTAGGCCACGCTATCAAAGCGTCACAAATTATACTATATAGGAGACTCTTTTTGTAGCTAGCGTCACCTAATATGAGACATTTAGCAACACTTTTCACATGCATCACAAGCAGGGTTTAAAAGTCTTTCAACGGATTTCAAGAGTTTAGAGTGCCTCCTATACAATTGAGCAGAGAAAAAATCTTAACTAAGCTTAATGCAATCAATTTTGATCCCATAAATAAAGGTAAAAAAAAAAATCCATAGTTCTAATGAATATTGTTGGAAAAAAAATTAATATTGTTTGAGCTGGAGTACTGAGAATCTTTATATGTATGACACAACTTAGATGTCATGCATGCATATTAAAAAAATATATATGCGAGAGCGTAGTTGGTACAGTGTTTAATATTTCAGATAAAACAAAAAATGAATTTAATGCTTGGTTAGGTTTAGTAGTGTGGTTAATGAAAAACAAACTTTTTGACTCTCTGCCTACTATACATTGTCGAAGAAAGAAAAGATTCTATATTTTTTAATTTTGGCAAATTTGAAGCCTTCAGACAGTTAGTTTTCCAATTTTAAGAATCTATTTTCCATAGATAATATGAAATTGGCAAGCATGAAATCTTATGACTATCTTGTATTGATGTAAGAACTATTGCCTCTTGCAATTGCTCTTTCTTTTTAAAAATGTGTGACATGCAATTGCAAATTTTTTTTTCCTTCAATGCCATTTGTAAAAAGTTCATCGATGTTGTTAAGTTGGATGTCATACATAATAATATTGCAGAAACATTGTGCTTAATTGAGAAGTTCTTTCCACCGTCATTTTTTGATTCAATGGTTCATTTAACTTTGCATTTGATAAGAAAAAGTAAAATTATGCGGATCAGTACATTTCATGTGGATAAACCCATTTGAGAGATGCATGAAAATATTGAAAAGTTATGTCCGAAACAAAGGTCATCCAAAATGATCTATTGTTGAGTGTTATATAGCTGAAAAATAAATTAAAATATGTAGTGATTATCAAAGAGAGTTAGATACAGTAGAAAACCTTATTGGTAGGTATCCAAAATTGTATAAGAATGAAGATGTTTGTGGCCAGTTGGAAGTGGAAAGACAGTCAATGATCGACAATTTTGGAAACAGGTCCTTAGTAGTGTAGTTTCAAATGTGCCAAAAGTGGAACATACATGAGATACGTCTATAATTCTATTTCAAATTGGTATTTAATTAATTTTATATAATTAGTTTGTGTTTTAGTGATCATCTGGAAGCCTTGAGTTTGGAGAGGAAAAAAAGAAGAAAAAAAGGCAAACAGTTTCTAAATGAATATAACAGTACCATTATGTACTAGTTAGCATGGTAAACTATGAATAATTTCATACCATTATTATATAATATGATGTTTGATTAAGTAATAAAAATGTATAAGATAAAATCAATATCGAGCAAAATAAACCAAATCATAATGTTTTAGAATTTTTAAGGTGTATAGCAAATGACCTGCAGTGGATAGTAATTAAATATGAAGAATATGAGATTAAGGGGTTTGATTCGACACTATGAACATGGACAATAAGTGTGTTATACATAATTGTAGTGTTAAAGTAGTGCTCAAACTATGCATTATGTCAATGCAAAAGATAATATTTCTATATTAGGTAGCATGACCAACTATGAGGTAATAAAAGAAATATGAGATGGAAATTACAATTTTTTTGCCTTCTTGTATTCAATTGTGATTGGGTTTTACATTGTCAGCTTTAATAAAATTAGACATAAATCAGACCTATTCATTGTGGCTTCACAAGCACAACAAGTATTTTATGCTGATGACGAACTTACTTCTGGTTTGTTTGTAGCATTAAGTCCACCAATGTTGTCTCTCCAAGTGATGAGTTGTTTCTCTGACTAGGTGATTTATTTGATGTTTTGTTCATATTAATGCTTTGATTTTGAAGAATGTTTGTTAAAATTTTAAATTGGGAAAGAATATTTGAGATTTGCTCTGTTCTTGTTTAGGGTTTGGTCGTGGGTTTGCCAATTGGTTGTCATGGGGTTGCTTGTGGCTCTTGATAGCCATTAGTTTGCTTGGGTTGCTATGGGTTTCATTCTGGGTAGGCTGTTCGTTTGCTCGGGGTTGCCGTAGGTTTGCTCGTGTTTGTCTTGCTTTGGGTTGCCATGCTTTGTATTTGATCGAGTTGCTCGTACTTCAGAGTGGGTGTTGCTCAAATTGATTTTCATCTCAACTACAAGTTAATCTGAGTATGGCATGTCGGAATTAAATCTCAAATATGGTTTCTTCCTTCATTTTTCTTTTTGTTTTTCTAAGAAGACAATAAATGTTAGGTGTTGTTGATCTATATTTAGTAATATTATAGATATTTGATTTTCTGGATTGACAAAAAAAACAGTGGTGACTTTATAAAACTGATCAATTGATTATTTATTTAATTATTATTTATTTTAAATACATATAACTGTTACGCGTAAATTGTAAATATATATATATATATATTATTTGTGCAGTGCATTTCGTGCTTAAAATGTAGAAAGGACATAAAAGAAATTGAAATGATGAGGCAATTAACATGGGTACGTACATAATATAATATATGATTTATTTTTCTTTAGCTATATATACTAGGTAATTATTTAATAATATATTAACATTTATTTTTCAAATGTAAACTCCTATGTGACAATATAAAATGTAAATATTATCTTATGATGGTAATGAGAGACATTATTAAAAAAATGCAAAGCTAGAACAATTAAATTCAATGATAATTACTAATTAAAATTAATTTTAATATTTTTATTTTGAGTTCTACTATTTGTCATTTATTAAAAACAAATAGTTTTGATAATTTTTTGCTTAAATTATTTCAGTACGATGGAGTCAATTGGATGCAAAATGATGTTAATCATTTTAAATAAGAATGTGCTGAAATTCTGCTTTCATTTATAATCTCATAATTGTCAAATCAATTAACAATAGCACATATATTTATTTGGCAAGTGTATATATATATTGATAATGAATTATTTGTATTACAATTAATACAAAATTTGTTATCTGTATATTTTATTCTAAATAATGTAAATAAATAGGAATTTTTGTGTACGTTTATTAATATTAAAAAACTAAATTTAAAAAGATATTAATATTAAAAGAAAAATTAATAATTTGTTGCACTTTTTAAGTCACAAAAACTTACAAGATCCGATGCTTCTACGTCACAAAGAGTTGCCTAGTTATTCTATTTAAGACTAAAATATTAAAAAATGTCACTACAACGAATATTAGACGAATGAGCAAGCATTATCTATATTGACATTTAGCGACCCTTTCTAAAAGCAAGTGTCGCCTCTTTGTGGCGCAATTTAATAAAACCCGTCACAAAAGTTCAAAAAAAGCTACACTACTAGACCAAAACTGTCGTTTTTTATTTCTATAGATAATGGAAGTAAGAGATCAAATAAAGAAAGGGTTATAAATTATTAAAGGCTACAAGCACTACTATAAAAATAAACTATCGACGATGACTTTATTTTTATATAGATGTCGGTTAACAAAGTAAACCGATGTTGATACACTAATACGACGGTTATTAATTTTGGCAGATAATAAAGACGACGGTTTCTTTATAAATCGTCATCTATAAATTTCTAAGACACGTGGCATCCACGTTGCTGCCACGCGTCTCTTTGTAGAGGATAGACGACTGTTTCTAAAGAAACCGTCGTCGTTGATTAAATTAGGGTAAAAAAAAAACTAAAAAATGACAGTTTTAGGTAAAGACGACGGTTCTAAGCTAAAACCATCATTTTTACCCAAAAAAAAAAAAACACCGACGGGCTTGGCTCTCGACTCATCGTCTTTATCAAAACGGTGGCATTTTGTAGCTGTGTTATTTGGTTAAAGACGACGGGCCTAGCTTTTGTCC
Source organism: Ochetophila trinervis (assembly GCA_003254975.1). Lineage (NCBI taxonomy): Eukaryota > Viridiplantae > Streptophyta > Magnoliopsida > Rosales > Rhamnaceae > Ochetophila > Ochetophila trinervis. The sequence goes on from QANX01007349.1 coordinate 18,003, forward strand.
GTCGTTTTTAACTCAGTGTTTTGTTCTTTACACGCATCTTCCTCTCTTATTTTTCCTTACTTTTTTAGAAACCCTAAAGCACCCGCCCTCACTTCTTTAGAAATCCTAAAGCATCCGCCGCTGTTTGCTCATCTTTTCTACTGTGGTCGCCGTTCCTCCTATTCTCCACTGTGGTCACTGTTCCTCATCTTCTCCATTGTAGTCGCCGTTCCTCATCTTCTTCATTGTGGTCGGATTACTTCTTCATTTCACATAATATTTGTGATTTTTAACCTAAAAACTTAAAGGTTAGTGCTCAGCATTCTATTTAAATTATTTTTAACAAATTGTATATGCATTATTCCGTGAAAATGCTTGAATCCATACATTGAAAAGTTTAAATATTAAATATAATGCATTATTTTGTTTGAATATTAAATGTATTTGTTAAGTTGGTTGTTAATTTGTAGATTGTGTATATAATCAAAAATTGTATAAATTATACAGTGATATATATGAAACCCGATGATATGTATTAAATTTGATGATATGTATGAACTACCCGTGCATATATTGTGTGAAAAATTGTATATGAGAATTTTGGTTTAATTAGTAATTTTGTATAAGAGTTTTGTAATTAGAATATATTTAATATTTAATATAATTTTGTATAAATTTATTTAAAAGCTGCTGAAAAAAAAAAAAAAAAACATAGACGACGGTTTTATGTAGAAACCGTCGTCTATACTTAACATAGACGACAGTTCCAATCTTAAACCGTCGTCTATATATTTGCCCTGTGGCGTCCACGTGGCTTCAGCGTGGTTTTAGACGTCGGTTTTTAACCATCGTCTATGTTTTATGACTATCGACGATGCCTCATTAGACGACGGTTTGTTGTCCATCGTATATACACTTAAGACGTCGATTTTTCACCGATGTCTATGACCCTATTTTCTAGACGACACTTTATTCTGAACAAGCGTTGCTAACCTTGTAGCCTTTAATAATTTATAACCCTTTCTTTATAGTTGCTTTAATTAAAGACGCTTTAAAATATCATTTTTATGAACGCTTTTGAAGACACTTGTAAAGCGTTGTCTATTGTTTAATAGGATGACACTAATAAAGCGTCATTTGTTAATCATGTTTTTAGCGAAACAGAATTTGGAAACCCTATGTTTGGTATTGCAATGTTTTGAAAACGTCTTCTATCAATTAACTTTAACATAGTGCTTTTCGATAAAAAACTGGTAATTGTTACATAGATTACATATAATTGAGCACCAGTTCTACAATATATGGTCCCCAGAAATTTACCAGAAAGAAAGAAAAACATAAGTTGCTCTTAATGTTTCTATAAATATATAGAGCACATTCCAAGCCCAGGATTCTTATTTTTTTTCTTCAGGGATTTCCATTCAGGATGGATTTTATCCATCGTCAATAAATCCATCATGAATAAAATTCTAAATGAAAAAAAAAAAACTAAACTTCCTAGAATTTAGAAGAATTATATATATAGGAAAATTTTACAATAAAAATATTTTTATTTTATTAAAATAAAAATTGTCACTAAAAATATATTTTTAGTAACAAATATGAAAATATTGTCATTGATAATATATTTTTAGTGACAATATTTTTAAATTTGTTATTAAAAATATACTTTTAGTGACAATTTTTATTTTAATAAAATAAAAACATTTTCACCGTAGAATTACTATATATATATATGTATAAATATAAATATATAACCTTTACAGCCACAGGTTCTTTAGAGAAGATTTGGGCAAGTGAACTAGGACATGCTCCTTAGAAAAGCCAGCCAAGATAGCATTATGATCTTTTTCACTATAGCAAAGGCAATATATATATATATATATATATACATTTCAGTAAACAGACCCCTAGGTCCAGTGGAGTTTACTAGCTAGCTTAGGTTCTGTATGATTTAACCATAAACCTTTTCAATTAATCTACTCATGATTTTTACAGACTGACGAGTACTATCTAGCTAGCTGCATAGATTGAAAACCTTGTAGTAGTTTTGCAGTCTAATTGAATTTCTTTCTCCAGGGAATCTCAAATATAGAAGATTGACTCAACTCTTTAGTGAAATGATTCAAACTTTGAAAGTTTTCTCAAAGTAGTTCTGCCATAACATGCATAACATGTCTATACCAAGGGGAGTGTGAGGGACCTCAATGGCATCTTCTTCAAAGTAGGTCCATGAGAATCGTCTCTATCACTTCAGAAAGGGTATCTGTCTTAGGTGTAAACTCAGTCACCAAATCAATTGCCATGAAGACCCCGGTACCAAATTGGTGGACAGTGTAACTAACTCATGATACTAGACGTTTCGTTCCTTGGTTGGTCAATAACTAGGTCCAACCCAATGTGAGCCAATGGGAACCAATTTTTGTTAGTACTTGTCCTAGCTGTCTAGGAAAAGGAAAAGCAATATATATAGGATTGTGATATATGTAACCAACATATTTTTCATCTTTAAGAGCGAAAAGTGTTAAAAGAACTTGTCCAAAAAAATTGATTTTTAAATTATTAATTGAAACGACATCACATATTCCCAGTTATTGAATATATATATATATATATATATAGATAGATAGATATATATTATTTCTAATTAGAGATTTTCTGACTTTAATAAGTAAAAAAATAGTTACATGACAAATGCTAAAAATTGGTAGATCTCATCTAGAATTTTAGATTTTAATCCAAACATTAATTATCACATGATCGAATGACTAACATTTGCACCATAAGCATTTTTGATTTTACATAAATTAAGAATTCGTTGATAAGAAATTTACTCTACATATATATACTTATAAATTCTTCATCTTAATAATTTTTATCAGGACCTCTTTAACTTTTAAATTATTTTAAATGATGAGATTTAAATATGTATTATGGATTTAATTATTTGAGTCTATATAAAATTCATTTTGCTTTTCTAAAATTTTAATATTTCATAACACTTATATAGTTCCTCCAATATATTTTTAAATCTTAACTGTCAAACAATCTAATAATTAATAAAATTATGAAGATATTCTAATAAGAGAATATGTATATAAAGTTTTCTAACAAATTAACCTCATAATGTACTAAAGATCCGCTTACATCGTCACATTGGAGTGTACTGGACTGGATTATAGTAAATTTAGCCTAATCTCATGTTTAAAGTAAAAAAGAATTTCTCATTGGACTGCACAGTAAATAGTCCAACCTTTATCCCATCTTTGTAATATATTTGATTAATTAATCCCATTGAAACCATTTACTGGTATTGACCAGTTGTTGATCGACATTGACCCATGTTTACCAGCTGAAAAATTTATGGAAATTGCGCTGGAGTTGAACTAACTCCAAAACTAATTTTTAATTAATATTATAAAATATATATTATAAATTATTTAAAATAAAATAAAAATTAAGTTTTTTTTTTACTCTAGTCCAACTCTGTTAGTGTTTCAAACAAGTGACAGTATTAGACTAACCTATTCAATATAATTCAATTTTATATTCATAATCCAATCTAGTGCGATTATCCAAATGGGCTCTAAGAGTATTTAAGAAATTCTTTGAAATAAAAAGTATTTTTTTAATAATGAAAAACATCTTTAAAAATAAAAAGAAATTTTATAGCATTCTAATACTCTTTATTTTTCATATTTTTATAAACATTTATTACTCTACTTAAAGAAAAAAATACAAAAGAAAATTCAAATTTTCCTCTCGAGTGTCTCAAACCCATGATCTTCCTAATGTAGGTCTAAATGACTAAGCAACTAAGTATTTCACTTGATAACTTGAATTTCCATCTTAAATATAATAATAATGACAAAGAAACTTGTACTATATTAAATTTAAATGATATAATATAAAAATAAAGATTCTATTTGGATCTTTGTATTTGGAGATTTAGACCAAATTTAAAAACATAAAACAGAAAGTCCTTTGGAACCAGTTAGCTTTTAAAAATAAAATAAAAATTAAACAAATAAATATAAAGTTTATGTTACTATGCTTTCAGATTAGCTATATATTTAGGGTTTACATGAGTTTTGATATAGTTCATTTTGCCCTCCTATGATATTAGTATTTTACTAGAATCCTATAAACTTCAAATACATTATTAAATCTCATCCTTTAAAATAATCGAATGACAAATAATAAAAGTCCTAATGGAAAATCAATCACAACTTCCTAATAGGAAACTATCTATGTATATATAATTAGGATCAAGTTAGGTCGACCTGATAGTTTGAAAATTAGAATTTTTTTTTTCAACATTTGGATAACTTCAAGTGTTGAGATTAAAAAATACATTTATAGTTTATCTGAATCTAACAAGGTTCTTTTTCTCAAATAAAATTTTAGTTTGTCAATAATTAATTGATATTTAATCATTAATTGAATTTTAACTATTTTCTTTTAATTTGATCCAAAGGTTAATAAATAAATACCTGATTTTAAACTATCAGATGGACCTGATCTCTGTTTGAAAAAAAAAAAACTTTAGTGGGGAGGACATAATGATAGGACCCAGCTTCTAGTGTCCTGCATTTAATATCTATATATATATATATATATATAATAGTCATTAAGCAATACCATAACCAATCACTTAATTAAATATAAGAAACTACTACATATCAAAATAAATTTAACAAACTAATAAGTTTAAAGTTACCACAATCTTATGAAAAATAGAACATATAGTTTATAAAAATATAAATAATAAGTAAAACAGTAGAAAAAATAATAATAGTCAAACGTCCTCTTCTAAAATATTAAAAAAAAAAACATAGTAGTACAACATAAGAAAATCCATAAAAACTAGCAAGCATAAAATAAACAATTCCCAAAGCATTTAAATAAGAGCTCTTACAAACCAAACTAGTAAACTCAGAAGTTTAAAACATAACTCAAAAATGCATAAGACTTAAAGTTGCCAACAATAATTTCCAAAATAAAGAAAAAATCCAAAATTATAATTAAAACTAAATAAAAATCTTTACATAACCATGCTTACCTAGTTGCAACAATGCGATCAGCACTTACTATTAAGAGTAGAGAAAAATTTCCAAAATCACCTGGAAAAAAAAATGAAGGGATGAGTAATTTAAAATACTCAGTGAGCGATTTTATCAAAAAGAAATTTAGCATTAAAAATATCTAAAATAGTTTGGAGCATAAAATAAATAATCACAAAAACCAGTAATATAAATATGCACTTTGAGAAAAATTATTATGCATCAATATTTATAAATAATTGCGGTTTCATCATCAGAAAAATCTATAGCATGAGGAATGAGAAATATGGTATTTAGAGATTTACCACACTAAAATATAATATATATATATATATATATATATATATATATATATAAACAAACCGTCACTACATTGGCCGAGTAATATCAAGAGCAAGCTAGCTATATATGACTAAAAATTATAGCATCATCATTAAAACATAGCATGATTAATGGATAAGTGAAAAAAAATTATTATATCAATGAGTACAAAAATAATATGGCATCTAAAAGTACACCAATCATAGGGCTAAGTATCTTTGTAAAATCATAATTAATCCAGTTCGGATATTATCAAAATATGGTAAACACAAAAAATCTTACTCACAAAATTTGTTGTGCTCAAACTTGGCCTATGCAATGCTCGCCTTGTTATTCCTCTTGATGCTCGTCAAGGAGACAGATTCTAGAAAGAGAAGCTTGTCTTCAGGCTTAGGCACACACTAAAAACTTCATCTAATTGCTCATGGAAGATAAAAATTTGCTTAGAGGGAGTACAAATTACCTTAAAAAGCATAAATCTCGAACAAAAATATAGATCTCTTAGTGAAGGTGGCTCACAGCTAGAGTGAGAAAAGCCTTAAAAAATTGTGAAGAGGACAATTTTGGAATTTTTAAAAATAAAAAAGTCAAGTACTAAATTACTCCCATCCACGTTGTTTTCTAAAATACCAAAGAATGTCCAACATGGACTTTCAAAAATAATATATTATTTTTATAAAAACTAAATGGTTATAAATATACGGAGAATTTTCTATAAAAATATGCAAACCTATTTTCAAAAATTTATTACTAAAGAGTATGGTAAATTGCAAAAATTAATAAATCCATATGCAAAGTAAACCATCTAACTACTTATTATTTTTTTAGGGTTAACATACTCTATCTATGTTGCATGAGCATTTAGATGGACTTTTTTTAGGGTTAACTACTTGTTATAATAAGAGTTAGCATACTCTATCTATAATAAAAATTAGAGCAAATTACATGTGAGGTACCCGAATTATATCGGGTGTTACACTTAGGTATCCGAATTTTTTTTTATTTCAAATAGGTATCCGAACTAACAATTTTGAACTACGTTGTACTTTTTATCATTTCCGTCCAATTTTCTCCATTAAAATCACGTGCAGAACGCGTGGGAACGAAATCCAGGAGCAGTCAACCTCTTTCTTTTTTTGAGCTATAAATTTTAAAATTGTATTATTAGATTAATAAATTAGTTTGCAAAAAGATTGCTAAATTAGAAAGTAAAATTTCATTGTTACACTCGTTCGTAAGTGCTGTTACAAAAAACATTGTATGTTAAAAGGAAAAAGAAAAAAATGTAAGAAGGAATGATAGGATCATAGAATTAGAAGAGGTAGAGGCGGTAAAGCTGCGAGATTAGATTGAAATAGAAGATGGAACAATAAGCTGAACAACTGAAATGGAAAAGAATATAATGAAGTGGAAAAAGAAAAAAAGAATTAAAGAGAAGTCCAGCACTGGTTTGTTCTAGGGTTACAAACAGCAAGAACTTCTTACCGTTGATGCCCTGAAAATTGAAAGCGCCGGCGGATTTGGGGTTGACACGGACCTTGCCAGTGTAGCCGGGCATATAGATGCCGTCGCCCATGGGACTGGTAATGGCATCGGCCAATCCGGCAGCCAGCGAGAGTATCATGGCGTCGGCATCGAGGTTACCACTAGGGGGCTGCAAGATGACGCTCGTGGGCCCACTGCTGGACTTGACGAAGGGTCAGGCACAGGCATTGGGGCACTCGGTCTCTGGATTCCCGAGCACGTAGGGCTGGTTCTCGATGACTTCGTGCTGTGAGCACCTTCCCATGCTCATGTCCTGCACCGTCACCTGTCTGTTGGTGAATATGACTGCAACGTGTTGGGCTTCCCGCCGATGGTCTTGCCGACCAGCATCTTCACGAAGTCCATGGTCATGATTTTCCCCGCCGAGTAAGACGCGTCCGTCGCTGCGGTGCCCACGCGCACCGTGATTCTTGGATTCTTGTTGTTGAGTCGCTTATTAGCCACCGACTGGAAGCTCTCCACCATGCTCCACTAGGACGCCACGTTGGGCTGCTGTGCTCCTTTGTTGGAGTTGAGGGACTTGAGGAATGCCTGGATGTGATTCTTCTGCACGTGTCCGATTTGACCGTAGAAGAGGACGGATAGGTTGATGGTTCCGGTCAGGAGAGGTCCTCCGTGGTAGGTCAGGACGTCATTTCTCTTGATCTTGCCTTGGCCCATTGCCATTTCCGTTTGGGATACAACCAGCAATGCGATTGCTACCACAATTACAAGGCGCTTTGGGAGAGAAGAAGACGCCATTTTTCCTCTTTTTTTTTTTCTTTTGCTTTGGTTTTTCTCCAAATTAAATGTGGATCTTCTCCTGCTGCTTTTCCATCGTTGTCATGCTCTCTTATTTATACCTGCACTCCCAGACGAATTTTGCCTTCAATTTTTTTTTTTTTTTTTGCGAAGGGGCATAACTGTCAAAACAGGGACGAATAGGGAGAGGAAACGACGCTGACTGCTCTTGGGTTTCGTCTCCACGTGTTCTGCACATGAATTTAGCAATGATTTTGCAGCGTCCATTTATTTTCATATTTAGTGATGCTTTGCGTCACTATAACTTATGGATTATGTGGCACTTTATTCCAAAAAGCGTCGCTTTTTACTGCCATTTAACAACACCTTTGTAGTGTCACTTATTGTTACCGATTTAGCAACACATTTTTGATAAAATGTCGCTAAATGTTAAAAAAAACCGCCCCATATTTGGTGACTCTTTAGCAAAAGTGTCATTTTTATTATTTTGGGAGACGCTTGTTTATGTAGCCTCGCTTATTCAGTGTCGCTAATTAGGCCAATTTGGGATAGTATAGAGAGATCTTGTTTGACTTGTTTTTCCTTTTTTCCGTTGTTGCTGTTTTTTTTTGATAAATCTTTTTTGTTGTATTAATTAGTGATATATAATTTAATCTAATAATGTTAGAGTAACTAAATTTATTATTTATCAAATATTGAATATAGAAGGATGTGATATTATTTTGTTATTCACTTATATATATATTTAGCTCATATTAATTTGTCAACTATCAATATCACATTAGTTTGTTTTTTGGATCAAAATCATTGTCACATTATCCAAAATTTAATAAAAGAATTTGATATATGATAGGGTAAATGTTTGGAAATGTTATTTTATTAGCATTTATTTTCCATAATATTTATTTTAAGAAATGGGAGTATGTTTGGTTACACACAATAAAAAGATCTTTAAAGTTAAGGAGAGAGTTTGAGACATTGAAGATGAGTGAACATGATCCAGTGAAAGAGTTTGCAGATAGAATCCTTAAAATAGTAAATCAAATTCAAATTCTTGGAGAGAAGCGGACTGATAGAAGAATCGCTGTAAAGGTATTGGTGTCTTTACCCAAGAAGTTTGAATATAAGATTTCTTCATTTGAAGACACAAAAGATTTAAGCCAAATATCTCTTATGAAACTTCTAAATGCTCTCCAAGCAACCAAGCAAAAAAAATCCATGAGACAAAAAGGAAAATGAGCTAAACATGGAGCTACCCATCTTCAAAGCAAAAAAGAAAGGTTTTTCTATACAAGACAACCTATGGAGATGGTCAACCAAAGCAAGGAGAATGCCAACCGAGGAAAAGGAAGCGATTCATGGACTTTACTTCCGTTGCAAAAGAAAAAAGACATGAAGCAAAGGAATTTTGGTATACTTTAAGATGTTGCAAATTTATACTTTAAGATGTTTCAACCTTTTGTACAATGCAAAGTACGTAAAACAATTTATCATTTAGAAAGACATGCAAAAGGAGAAAACAAATTCATGAAGATCATGCAAAAACCTAGACGACTTCATGCAATTTTACAAGCTCAGACAAAAGACCTTGAATCCTTGATAGATGTTGCATAAACCACATGACAATTAATAAAAGCAAACTTACAAGCTTGACAATAGATTTGCAACTAAAATCGAGGCTGCAAATGGAAACCTCGCGCAAACCGAATGAAAAGGCGATTTTCTAATCAAAAATCCAAAAAGATACAATTCTTATAACTAATGTTTTATATGTACCTAGCTTAGTTGTGAGTCTTTTAATTGTTCCTTGATTGATGACCAAAGGGTATACTTTAAGATTCTCAAATGATGTCTTTGAGATCACCAACAACAATAATGAAGTGATACTCACAGTTTTGATGAGAAATAATAGCCTTATTGTTGACCTTGAAAGCAAAAATCAATCGGCTTTAAGAGTGAGCAATGATGATGGGTCCAAACTAGGGCACAAAAGGTTTGGCCACTTTAATTATTCTTCATTGAAGCATATCTTTACTTATCAAGTGATGAAAAATTTACCTCTTATAGAAAAAAGCAAGACCATGTGTTAATCTTGTCAATATGGAAAGCAAAAAATATTTCTTTTTCCACTTCAAAAGCTCGGCAAAGTTAAAGAGAAGCTACAATTTGTACATATCTATGCATGTGGACCAATTAGTGAAGAATACAATAGAGGTAAGAGATACTTTATCACTTTTATTGATGACTACTCAAGGAAGTGTTGGATCTACTTTATGAAGCAAAAATCCAAAGTAGATGCCATCTTTGGAAAACCAAGCTCAAACCACTATCAAGGCCATAAGATCCAATAATGGAGGTGAGTACACTTCTCATGTCTTTGAAAATATTTATAAAACTGCTAGCATTGTTTTTCAGTATTCTACTCCGTAAATTCCTCAATAAAATGGACTAAATGAAAGAAATAATAGAATTATCATAGAGATGCCAAAGTACATATTGTATGAGAAAAGCCTTCCAAAGTAGTTTTGGGTAAAATCTGGAAACATAGCCGTGTACCTACTCAATATTCTACCAAGTAAGGAAACTAAATTTAGAACTTCAAATGAATTATAGTATAGCTTTAAATCCTATGGTGCTCATTTAAAACTTTTAGGTAGTATTTGTTTTATGCACATTTCCAAAGCAAAAAGGTCCAATCCAAATAAAAAAGTAAACAAAGGCATTCTTGTTGGCTATAGCTTGGCCTATAAAGGCTATAGTGTATATGATCTAATGAAAAATCAAGTTGTTATATGTCAATATTTAGTTGTAGATGAAGATGCCACATGTGATTGGATCAAAGAAGAAGTGCAACAAGACATTTATGTTCAATAAAAAATTCTACCTTTGATTGAAGATAAAATGGTTCAAGTTGAATGTGATGAAAAATATTATCATTCCGATGAACACCATATAGGAAAAAAAGGAACAAGAACATTTACTAAGTTATATATGCACATTCAAACCTTATAGTCCAAAATCTATCAACCTTTAGTGAAGCTTCCCAAAACCATGAATTACAGAAAGCCATGATGGAGGTGATCAAGATGATTGAGAAGAAGCAAGGATTGTTGTCAAAGGATATACCCAAAAATATGGTATAAACTATGAAGAAACCTTTTCACTTGAAGCAAAGCATGAAACTATTATACTCTTGCTTGTTAGGGACTCAAACAATTCATGAAGAATATATCATTTAGATGCCAACATTGCTTTATATAAATGGCATCCTTGAGGAAGAAGTCTATGTTGTGCAACCTAAATATTTTATTATAGAAGGGGAGGAGGAGAAGGCTAGCAAAGCTACACAAAGCACAATATAGGCTCAAACAAGCATCAAAAGTATGATAAAGTCGCATAGATTAGTTCTTCGTGAAATAAGGATTTGGAAAAAGTGAAAATGTGACATCTTCATACGTTGATAACCTTTTATAACAGGTTGCAATAATGAAGTTGGTCAAGATGAAGCAAATGTTTGATATGACAGACCTTGGCTTAATGAACTACTTCCTTGGAGTGGAAGTTTGACAAACCGAGAGAGGTATCTTCCTATCTCAAGAAAGATATGCTGTAAACTTTCATAATAAATTTCAAATGGAGAATTGGAAGCCTGTTGATACACATATGATTCAAAATATGACTTTGAACTTGATTATAGTGCTACTAAAATAAATTTATCAATTTTATACAAACTTAATAGGATGTTAATTATACTTGCGTGCCTTTCCGCCTGACCTTATAGATGTTGATAGCATTCCTTCAAGATTTGTGAGTTCACCTTCTCAAATTCTCTTTTAATCCAAAATAACCTTAACGTATGTTAAAGGGCATGGTGAATTACGGAGTTTGGTATGAAATAGTAAAAAATGGAAAATTGGTTGGATCTTGTGATAGTTTGGGCTAATAGTAAATAAGACATAAGAATCATCTCTGGTTACATCTTCATGATTGAATCTGGACCATTCTTATGGAGTTCTCATATGCAAAGTTTTATAGCTCAATCAATTGCAAAGGCAGAATATATAGAAGCCTTAGCAGCATCAAACCAAGCTCTATAGCTAAATAAGTTACTAGTTGATCTTGGTGACAATAAAGAAGAGCCAAGCATGATTCTATGTGAAAACTCATTTGCAATTGCAATGAATCATGTACAACATAGAATAACCAATCACTTACATGTAAAGTACCATAGCATAATGGAGGCTGAAAGAAACAAATAAATTTGTTTGACGCATTATTCTGAACAAGAACAACTAGCAGACATTCTCACCAAAGCATTACCTAAGGTGAAAGTTGAAGAACTAAGATCACTATTATATGTTACCACTAAACTTGTTAAGAAGAAGTATGTTGGTCTTGTAGCCAGTTTTAGTGAAAATTAAGGCAACCCAAGGCTCACCTTAAGCCAAATGGTTTTGCATTCTGATTAAGTTATTGATTTTCTTCACCTACTTAACTTTTGGCATGCTTGAAAAGCTTAAGTTTAGAGGTGTTTGAAGAGCTTAACATGCTTGAGGTGCTTAAGGTGCTTGAGCTGCTTAAGCACCATGCCATGAGTCACAACCTCATTGGTGACATACCTCAAGACATGAGTGGTTACTTCATCATGAAGCTTTCTCTTCTGATTGGCTCTCATCTTGGAAATGTATGAAAACGTGAAGAAGGCTTGGTACATCCTCAAGTTAAAGCACACAAAGAGAAGAGATGAGCTTTCTTGTATTCACACATACCCAATGTCTTTTAATTGGTGTAAAATTATATCTTGCTAATAAATTTATTGCAAATGATATATCAGGACCCGTACAATTTACAAGAAACATAAGTGCTACAATCGCACTAATATATAATACTTCATGACCAAAAATCTTTTCATTATCTTCACATGGGGTGAAAGGGAACATTTTTTCCATCAAGTAATCGAAATGAGAGCTTAATGGATGAGCTTTGTTCATATAAAAGCTTTTCAAAATTTTGTTGCAAACCAAGATAAAATTTTGTTTGTCCTAAATTTTTCATTTTAAAATTTTTCATGCAATAAGAACTACTCTTTTAGAGCTTTTTTAGAGTTCCTATATGATTAAAATCATCAACGTATACGGCAATAATTGTAAAACCATATTCTAACGTTTTAATAAAAACACATCGACAAATTTGATTGTTCAAATTAATATGCTTTCTTCAAAAGGTACTCCTAAGACGGTTGTACGACATGCGACCATATTGTTTCAATCGATATAATGGTTAATTTCAATTGCAGCACTTAAAGTTTAGTTTAAAATAAATTTAACCCTTCAAGTTTCTAACAATATATCTGCAGTCCTTGCTTGTATATGCAATTACCATTATACTCTTGTCCAATTGTTATTGAAAAAATAAGATATACTTGAAATTATAGGTATAATAGTAATTGCATATGCCTGCAGGGGCTATATATGTATTGTCAGAAACTTAAAGGGCTAAATTTGATTTAAACAAAACCTAAAAAATTGCAGTTGAATTTAACCCTCAATAAAAAAAACGTTGCAGTTTAATTGAAAACATGTGGCGTGGTTTTTCATCAGGTACTTTAAAACATTTAAGGTTCATATGGTGACATATATAAAAGGCCACAAAATACTAAGATAGTATTAATTAGCATTTGGCAACTTATAGCACAGTAATCGAGAAGCATTAAAGATAACGGGCTCACCAAATTCTACATTATTTTCTGCATAATGAAACCCGTGGGGTTGTTAGGTTTAGCCTGTACAAGCTAACTCATGCATTTCTTTTTTCCTTTTTTTTTGTTTTTTTTTTTTGTGGCTAACGATACATTTTTTTAGTTTCATTATCTAATAGTGCAATTGTTTCTCCTGCCTTTTTTTTTATTCTTTTTATTTTGCTTTTTGTTTATTGTGTTATTTATATATATATATATATATCTATATATATCTTGATAATATGATTTTTCTATTATTTTTTGCATTACAATATTGCTAAATTTAATTTTTAAAATTTTTAATGTTACGAAGTTTAGATAATATTGCAATTATGAATAATAAAAATTTAATTTAATTATTATGAATAGTATATTTAAATACATGGTAAATGATTATAATAAATCAATTTGTCTATTAGGGTTTCTTACTTAGTATATTACAAGCCATTCAATAATTATTTAAGAAAACAATAATTTTTTAATTAAACTTTTATTAATTATTTTTTATATTGTATTTTGGAGCTATAATGTTTTGCTTAAATTATAAAAGAACAAAAAATACATAGTTAAAGCATTGCCAATTTATTTAATTTTTAAACACATTTTATCTATTAAAAAAATAATACAATATGCTTTTGCATCAAACATAGTACATTGATATTACAATATAGGCAAATATAATGCAGGCTAATCAATACATGCTAAACTAGCTAATATAGTCATGTGTACCAAATGAACCTTAGGGACTTTCATATATATATATATATATATATATGTCACTATTAACTTATCCATATAAATATGATGTAACCACATCTATTAAAATGCATATCTAGCTCTTCATTAACTGCAAGCCTTATTAAAAAATGAAAATTGGCCATGTCCATTACATGAATATGTCTATTCATAATCAATTGTTTGAATCCTTGTGCAACAAGTCGTGCTTATATCTCACAACTTCAATTTTCTAATTTTGCTTTCTCAAAAACCCATTTATACCGTAGAGGTTTCACATCATCAAATATTTGGACAACAGGTCCAAAACTTTAGCTTTTCTCTTGTAACCAAACCAGTTCTTCATGTCCTACTTTAGACTAGGGTTCTTGTTTTCAAGGCTAAGCTTGCTTTAGCTTCTTTCCTTACTTCCTTTGTCTTCGAATCGAGTATCCACTCGTCTTAAAATCTTTGTTATGCTCGCTGCAATCACCTATGTTGACATTGGTGAGCTGCCTTTTCTGCTTTTGGTTAGTTGCGAATTCTCGTCATTCCTCATGCTTAGTCTTTCATGCAGTCACTCTTTTTTCATTCTATCTATCTATTTATATTTTATTTTTAGTTTTTTTGCCTGAGGAGCAAATATTTCTATCGTTCATTCAAATTATAGTAATTGTAGTATTAGTCTCTATCATTTTCTATTTTTGTTGCTTGGAGAGAGCACTTGTGAAAATACTATCCCTTAAAACTTTAAAGTCTCATAAGTGAATTTACCTTAGCTTGAATTGCTTCTCTAAATTTATGCCAATCTTACCTCTTTTGACATTCAATAATGGTATTTAGCTCAGAATCTTCTACATATCTTATTATTTCAAGAGCTACAATAAATGGATCATCAAAGTGATAGTTTGCAGAATGTGCAGTAAACATATCACCCATTTTAGGTTTAACATATCTAATAATAGATGGAGATTCAAAACTAATATAAATATCAAGCTATCTTTTAGGTCCCAGTTTTGTTTGCTGTGGAAGTTCACATATACAACACAATCAAATATACACAAATGAGAAATATTTAGTTCATCACTTAAAAACAAATTACATTTTAGAATATTGTTGATAAGATGTAGATCTAATGCGAATCAAAGATGCAGTATGCAATATTGCATGGCCCCAAAATGAAATTGATAATTTTGTTTGCATAATTAGCGCCGAGCAATCAAATGCAATCTCTTAATAAAATATGGCTGCATTTTAAGTATGTATGTGGGCAACAAGGTGCTCAACTTGTATCCCAATTGACATATAATAATCATTAAATACTTAGGATGTAAATTTACCAGCATTGTCAAGACAAATTTTCTTAATTGGATAGTCGTGACAGAATATGCCTCAATTGCGCTTATAAAAAAAGTATAAGGTAGCCCATATGCTAAAGCATGAAGTTTTTTCTAATTTTTTTTTTTGTATGAGACTATAGATGTTATACAAAGATATTTTATATCAAATTCATTTATAGTCTCAACATGATACCCATTTTGACGTATATCTCTAAACTTCATTAATTCCTTTGAATCAGAGGAATATAAGGCAATGTTAATGCAAAATTTTGTTCCATTTGTAACATAATAATAGCTCTTTCAAAGCCTTCAATCAAATCTGTAGTACCCAAAGTGGTACTAATATTAGTTGTAGCTAATATCAAATTAGAAAACTAAATTTTTATCTTAAAAGATAGTGTGGGTTGTTGCACTGTCTACGAGACATTAATTCCATCATCCCATTTTAAAATAATTTTGTCATCATTAGAAGTCATTTCACTTCATATAAAATTAAACAATAATAGATATAAAGTTTAAACATAAAATTAATGCAATGAAATAAAGACGTCATTCATTAATAATGCATAAAAGACATCAAAATGTATAACAAAAACAATAAAAAAATCAACAATTATTTTCCTATTTTGATCTTTAACATCAATTGTTTTCATTTGGATTATAAAAATAATATATAACACTCACATTGGTCATATCAACAGAATTCTCATAGCTACCAAAATGCATATCCATATCAGTCATATTTGATTGACAAGCAAAATTCATCTATGATTCTCGGTGATCAACAAAATTCACCTATGGTTCCTTCTATTTTGCCTTAATCGAGGCTTGATAAGGTCAACTACAGTGTGCGATGAGTAATTATATTGAATATATTTTCCTATGTCATTATTATTCCACTTATGGTAAACTGAAGTTGCTTTCTTATTTTGATAATTATTCCTATGATCACCATGTCCCTTAAAATGATCATGACCATGCCATTGCCCATGGTCATTCTAGCGCCCTCGATGACCATCAGAAGAAATAACATTCACTTTAGGGAATGTGCCAAGCCAGTTGGACGAGCTTGGCGATTTTTCATCAAACCTCAATATTTTATTCAGCAACAAAAAGACAAGAAATCAATTTAGAATATTTTTTTAATATACGCTCTTGATATTGCTGTTGTAGGGAGCATATTCAAGGCATAAAAATTAAAGAATGTTTTCTCTAGCATGTCTTAATCAATCACTTTTCTACCACATAATTGAAATTGAGAACTAATTTTAAATAGTGTTGAATTATAGTCTCCCACAATCTTATAATGTTGCAAATGCAAATGCATCCAATTATATCTAGCTTTTGGTAATATTACAGTTTTATGGTGATTATACATTTCATTAAATTTTTTCAGATATCAAAAGGATAGATATTCTATTTTCAATCCCTAGAAGAAAATTATAGGTTTTGTATGTTCTTTCATGGATGCATTATTTCATTCTTTTATAATATGCCCAAAGTCCATGGCATCCAAATGGATTTCAACATCGAGCATTCATTGTAGGTAATTCTGATCCGAAATGTCAATGGCAGCAAACTCAAGCTTTGTTAGGTTTGACATAACTAATGATATAATCAAATTAGAAAATACAAAATATTATGCATTTTAACAAAATATACGTACAAACTCATTACAAGATAGTAAAATTTAAAAACTATATGGTCAATGTAAACAACTTACAACAATAATTAATTATTTATAAAGAATTATGTTAATGCATAAATTTACATATATTGCCAAAATGAAAAATCAATAAAAGTAAATAAAGAATATAACTTTAACAAAATTATAAGTATTTCAAAACTAAATTTATTTGATAGTGAACTAATTTATATTAACATTATCGATAGATAAATTATGTATACAAAAATATTAAACAAATGAATAATAAAAACAAATAGAAATATATATACTTACATTTATATATAGCAAATGTTTTTAATAAAATGTGTTTAAATCCAAAGGATAAGGAACAAAATATTGAATAAATAATTAAAATGAAGATATAAATATATGTAAATTAAGCTGTATATATACTATATGCCAAAATAATGTCAGCTATATCTTTAATATTAACAAACATAATAAGCATAGCAAGACACATATACCTGTAAATTGGTTTTACACTGTGTATATGGTTATTCTTATCTGATTATATTGTGTATATTTATACCTGGTTTTACTCAATAAATGTTGAGCTTTATACCATCTTTTTTTGAAAATTTTCATGGTATCAGAGCACGTGATACTCCATTGATTTTTGTTTTTGTTTTTTATCCTTATCATGGCTTTTATGCAGTCTTCTTCTTCTACAACTAACTCTTTATCTCTCTCTACTGCTGTTCGAATCAATATTGAATCTATTGTTAACATTCAATGACTGATTGTTCTCAATGTTTCATCACAAGCACCACTCCGTCTCACTTCTACAAATTACTTTCCCTAGAGGGCTCATTTTGATACTTTACTCATTGCTTATGATAGTACCCTTTAATAGGCATAAAAAGTTATTGTTTTATGGAAAATTTTATGTTAAATTTTTGCTATTTTGAGTTAATTGTTATTGAAAAATACTGATTTGTTGTATTTTTTTAGTTTTAGAGAAATAAGAACAAAAGCTGAAAATTGTTGTACTTTTTGCGCAACCTATTTTGAATTAATCATATCTAGAGCTACGAATTGAGTTTTTGTTATTCTAGTTGCTAATGATTCCTAGCTCATCAAAGATCAATTCTGTAAAATTTCATTGAAACTGGATCATCCAATGAGTACCAATAAGTACAGACTTAAATGCCTGTGAAAAAATTGACATTTGAGTGCTTTTCCAGTGTTTGATTTGTGCGATCAAGTTATGACTGGAAAGATAAGAAAAGACTTTTTCAATTGGAATCAGTGAATACATAATTCATTTGGTCATCCAAATTGTGCTTAGAATCTGCCTGACTGATATTGAAGATATAAAAGGAAAGTGTCTTTGCCAACTAAGCATGGATTACTGAGAATTGTCACATCATTACTTTCTAGCCAGGTGTATTATTATTTCTACATCACATGCCACTTGAAAAGTCTAGAATATTTCAATATGAATTGGAATATTGATTGGAGAGAGAAAGTATCTAAGGAAATAAATATTGCAATAAGAATGATTTATAGATATCTTTCATAATCTAATTGGGAGTGTGACATTTTATTGAGGGCAAAATTTGCTCTTATAACCCTACATGGCCGACCAACTAGAGAAATCATAGGGAAAATATAATTTTTATCATTATTTTGATTAGATAATTCCATATTACTTTGTATGATTAGAAGTAGGGTAAGGATAGACTTCTAAGGTTTTTTTTTTTTTTTTTTTTTCGTTGCCTTGCAAGTAATTTTCCAGCAGCCTATTCTTATAAATACCCTACATCTTACTCACATTCAACATACAATTCTACACCATTCAACAAAAGTCTCAAGAATTTAGAGAGAGAGATTTTGGCTACATCAGGGGCAAAAGGATGGGAGAATTTCAACCAACCTTTGGAAGAGTTCAACATTGCTTTGAAATAATATTTTGAAGAGCAATTCGAGAAGAATCAAGAGGAGAAATTTGGCAGCCATAAGCTTCTAGATTTGCTTTCTTTTTTTCTTTCTTTGGTTATTCATAATATGTGTTCATTTGAAATATTGATTGCTATTACTTTTGAACATGAGTAGCTAAAATTCTATAAAGATTATGATGTAGCCCTATTATGATATTTAGTTTTCAATGCAGGACTAGTATTAATTCATATTTATAGTTAATATTTCATTGTTGATCTTAATGGTTTCATGAAAATGTGAATGACTTAATAGTATATTGGCTTAGGGATAAGAAATATAATATTGATTGCAATGAAATACATGGTAGATTGGCTTAGGGATAGTTTATTTACTTTTTAATTTGTTTTCACAAAACTAACCAACCGATTAATCAATCTTTTACTTTTCTAATTAGCAATATAATTACTTTTAACATTAGAGACATTATTCCTCGTGGGATCGATATTCGGTTTTTCCTAAAAAACCATTTTATTACTTGTTGATTCGTGCACTTGCGTGTAATCTAATTTACACCAAAACAAGTTATTAGTGCTGTTGCAGGGGATAGAACAAGGGTCAGCCTCGTGATAGAGGAGAATACTCAGCACTATACTTTGATAAAAAACTTATTGTGGTATAAATTAGATTACTTGCAAGTGCACGAATCAACAAGTGAGAAAATGGTTTTCCGGAGAAAAATAAATATCGATTGCACGAGGAATAATTTCTTTATTGATTGAAAGTAATTCTATTGCTAATTAAATTTAGAAAAGTAAAATATTTATTGGTTGGTTTTGTGGAAGCAAATTAAAAAGCAAAATTTAAATTGGGAGCAACTAAAAAAGCAAAGTAACAAAGAAAGTAAGGATTTCAAATTAATGATGGAACAATGATTATGACTTCAATACTATTAATCCTATTTAGTTTCTATGATAAATTTATTAGGTTAACCTCCATTTGACCATAAGTAACTAGAAGTTGATTCTTCAATGCATTCTAATTTAGCAAGCATAAGGTATTTAATTATTCTTAATCTAAATACCAAAATTTAAGTCCTATGACATGCAAACCCAATAAGTTGTTGTCAAGGTTGTCACCAAGGCATACGATATTCCTATTATTATGAATTTCATTGTCTTTCCATATTCTATTCTTTATTCTTAAGCCAATATAATACTATATCTATTCATCTTTTCATGAAAGCATTAAAAACTACAATAAAATAGTAACCATGATCATAAATTAATTAATCATATATTACAAACTAAATATTCATAATAGGACTACATCATAATCCTCAAAGAAATTTAGCTATTCATGTTCATCAAAATAGTGACCATCAAATCAAAGGAAATGCATATAAGAAAAACAAAACAAAACAAAACAAAAGACAAATCTATGACTTGGCGGAAAATTCCCATCTTGATCCTCCTTAAACTGCTCTTTAAAATATGTCTCCAAAGTAAGGTTGAGCTTCAAACAAGGCTGGATGAAAGTCTCCCTTCCTCCTTTGTTTGATGTAGCCAAAATCCTTTTCTCCCTAAACACTTGAGACTTATGTTGAATAAAGCCTTGATTGGTGTAGAATGTGTTTAAGATGTAGGGTATATAGGAATAGGATACTGAAATATTACTTGCAAGGCAAAAAAAATGTTTCTATCCTTATTGTATTTCTAATCCTAAAAGGCAATAGGTTATTATCTAATCAAAATAATGATAAAAATCAATATTTTTCTACTATTTTTCTAGTTGGCCAGCCATGTAGTGTTGTAAGGGTAAATTGTACTCTCAATATGATGTCACAATCCCAATTGAATTAGAAAAGGGATCTATATATATCTTTATTATTGCAATCTTTTTTTCCTTATCTACTTTCTCTCTCCAATTAATACTCCAATTAATATTGGAATATTCTAGACATTCCAAGTGGCATGTGATGTGGCAATAATAATACAAGTGGCTGAAGAGTGACAATGTGGCAATCTTTGTCATTCATGCACATGTGGCATCTTAGTTGACAAATACACTATCCTTTTATATATTTTATGTTTGTCAAACAGATTTCAAGCACATTTTGGATGACCAAATGAACTCTGAATTCACTAATTCTAATTGAAAAAGTTCCATCTATGTTCTAGGTTTCTAGAAATATCTTGATTTTACAAATTAGATTTCGAGAAGGCACTCAAATGTCAAATTTTTCCACAAGAGTGTAAGTCTGCCACAACTGCTAAAAATGTCTATTTTCAAAATCAAAATGGTATTGATTGATTGATCCAATTGAAATGAAATTTTACAGGATTGATTCTTGATGAATTAGAAATCATTAGAAGCTAGAATCGCATAGAAAAACTTTAGATATGATTAATTCACATAGGTTGGGTAGAAAGTACATCAAATTCCAACTTTTGTTTTTTTTTTTCTAAAAATAGAAAAATACAAAAAATCAGTATTTTCCAATAACAATCAACTCAAATCTAGCAAACCTTTAACATAAAATATGGCATAAAACATTAAATTTTTATGCCTATCACCTTTTCATGCCTATGTATGTTTCTGCCTTAGATGAATTTGACATCCTCTTCCTCCTCCTCTCAAATGAATCCAGCTTATCTCTTCTAGGTAAGGCATGACAAATTTATTCTTAATGCGCTTCTTAATTCAATTACCTGAGTAGTTTCTCATTTAGTTTCTTCAACCAAAACATCTCATGATGCTTGGTCAAAATTAGCAAACACTTTTGCTAAGCCCTCACATTTTGATATTCTTCTATTGCGGTAACGACCAATCAAGGCTCAAAAGAGCTAGTTAGTTACAAACTATCTGTTAGACATCAAAATAGCAGCTAATGAGCTTGCCCTTCTCAATCATCCAATTGAAACTAATGATCTCATTCTCTATATTGTGAATGGTATCTCTCAAAGCTTGAAGGATACATTGGCTACAATAAGAACCTGGACTAATGTTGTCACTTTTGAAGAGCTCCATGAACAATTAATTGAACATGAAGCATACTTAGGAAGCATGGATTCATCCTCTTACCAAACTGTTGTTATCGCCCATGTCATGAATAAGACACATGTTGGACCTTCTTCTTTTTCATGCAAAGTTAATTGGAATAATTGGTCTAATTTTTTTCTTCAATATCAATAAGCAGCAAGATCAAAGACATTCTAATAGCTATAAAAAATAATGCCAACTATGTAATCAACAAGGTCTGCTTGGTATTGTCTAGCACTCTAACAACAATGGACTTACACGCCCCAATGCTCGTTCAATAAGAATCATCCATCACCAATGTCTCAAGTCTTTTATTCGAATCCCATGCAGCAGCCACAATCAATAAATCAAGGCATACTTGGTTCTTCTCCAGCAAATTCATGATCACAATGGATTATGGACTCAGGAGCTTCTCACCACATCACAAATGATCTTCAAAACCTTTGTCTCTATTCTAACTATGATGTAATAGAAGAAATAGTTGTGGGCAATGGTAAAACCTTATTTGTTTCAAATTAAACTTTGCCAAATTAATAGGTTTTGCCAAATTAAACTCTCTTTCCAAATCATTTTTGATTCCTCATGTTTTCTGTGTTCCAAGCATGCAAAAAAATAATTTGCCTGTTTCAAAATTTTGTCTAAATAACAATGTTTTGGTTGAATTTTTCTCTAATTATTTTTTTGGCTAAGGATTTACAGACAGGATTGATTCTTCTCAAGGTTCCACACAAGGAAGGAATATAAGAAGGGCCATCTCTATTAACCGATCACGTCATGTTATCCATGTCTTCACCTCATGCATGACATCTTTTCATGAATGGCACTTTAGGCTTGGTCACCCTTCCAACCGAATTCTTCACAACATTGTCTCCTTCTCAACTCTTCCAGTTTCCTCCCCTAAAGTATTTAATTATTCATCATGCAAGATCAACAAAATGCATAAATAGCCCTTTGGAGTTTCTTCCTTTGCTTTAGCACAATCATTACAATTAGTTTATTATGATGTTTAGGGACCTACCAAATAACATCTTTAGATGGTTTTATGTATTATGTTTTGTTCATAGACCATTTTTCTATGCATGTATGGCTATTTCCAATCAAAACCAAGAATGAAGTTGAATATATTTTCTTTCAGTTCAAAACTGTTATTGAAAAAATTCTTCAAAACCTGTACTTTTATTCCAACGATGGAGAAGATTTTATTAAATTCAAACTTTTTTAAACATGGCATCTCCCTTTTTTGAACCATTCTAGACACTTTTGAACAAATGGTTTTGCAGAAATACAACACAAACACAACTTTTAAACTATCTCTACTGAAGCAAAACTCCCAACCACTTTTTGGACATATGCATTAAATAATACCATTTTTTTATTAATATAATGCCCGCTACAATACTTAACATCCTCTCTCCTTTTCAAAAATTATTTAATAAGCAACCAAATTATACAAATTTAAAAACCTTTCGGTTGCCTTTGTTTTCCATGTATCAAAGCTTAGACTCATCATAAATTAGAATCCTACTCAACACTAAGCATTTTTTTAGGATATCTACCCAATCAAAATGGGATTCTTTGTTTTGATGCAACAACTACAAAATTCTATAAATCAAGGCACATGAAATTTGTTGAAAAGTAATTCCCATACCACATAATCACTAATCACAACAGTCATCCTTCCTCATCCCATATTCTACTTCTAGTTTAGGTCTAACTCATCTACTCATTCCTTTTTCAACTCAAACACCTCAATATTTCCCATCCAACTGCGCTTCATTATCCTTATATCAACCTTCCATTCTCTTCAACACCACACTTTGTCAAACATGTCAAACGAAAATCCATCTGATGATAACTCTTCTCATACCCAATTGGATGACCCCACTTAATTTCATCTCAACATAAAGATATACCACTATCATATCTCCACTAAATGTGGATCCTCAAAAGGCTTAATCCAACGCAAATTCATTTTCACCCTATTTTGAAACCACCAAACGTGTCCACAAGAAGATGACTAGATCGATGAATATGATAAACCAAAAAATTGTTCAATAATTTTTTCATGGCTTAGAATGAAGTGTAGACAATGAACGTGCAACTGTTACTTAATCTCTTCAATACTCTTGGTGGTGTGATGCCATGTCTTCTAAGTTTAATGTGCTAATGCGTAATAGTACATGGAAATTAGTTATGCCAATCCACGTTACGATATCATTGATTGCAAATGGGTGTAAATGAAACCCGGATGCTACAATTAATTGGTATAAAGTCCAACATATTGCCAAAGGAATCAGCGAACAAGTATAGACACAAATATTCAGTCCAGTCATCAAGCCACTGACAATAAGTCTAGTTCTAAGTATTGCTCTCTCTCAAAATTGGTCAATCCAAAAACTAGATGTGGACAATGCATTTTTAAACGTCACACTCCATGAAGAGGTATACATGACTCAATCCCATGGTTTCATAGACTCTAAAGGCTTTGTACAATGAGCTTAAACAATTTCTCTTCAATTTTGGGTTTCATCACTCTCTTTCTGACACATCTCTCTTCATCTACAGTAATAACGTCTCAATCATATATTTATATGTAAATGATATTGTGTACACTAGCAATGACACATGTCTTTTATCTACCTTTGTCTCTTAACTATCCAACTAGTTTTTCTTAAAGGATTTGCGCTCATTGAAAATCACTGGAGTGCTGTTAAAAAAATATTGAGGTACCTTAAAGCTACTCTCCCATTTATCTTGTTTTTAAAAAAAAGTACTCAATTATCTTTGCACGCTTTCTCTGATGCTGTCTGGGCTGGCAATCGTGATTATAGAACTTCTATGATAGCTTATACAGTTTTCCTTAGTGCTAATCCCATATCATGGTCATCTAAGAAACAAAAATTTGTTTCCCTGTCTTAAATAAAAGCCGAATACCGAGCTTAACACTGTTTTAGTATCACTATTGAGGGTACTCAATGTCCAACTTACTTCTCTCATTCATTTTATTGTGACAATCTTGGAGCAACATATTTATTATTCCAAGATCAAGTACGTTTTAGTAGACTTCCATTTTGTTTGAAATCTGGTGTCTACTGGGAAAGTACATGTCACTCACGTCTCCAGTCATGATCAACTTGCTGATACTTTTACCAAACCTTTGTCTCGGCAACAATTTGTAAATATATGATCCATACTTGGTGTCTTGGACATATCCCCAATTTTGGAGGGGCCTAATAGAGACGTGTTAGTTATCTGTAGATTTGCTATACGTGTAAACTGGGTGTTACACTATATGTATCTGATCGTTCTTATCTGGATATACATGGTTTTACTTTATAAAAGTTGAGCTTTTTCCATTTCTTTCTGAAATTTTTTAAAGCAAACTCATAAGCATAAGATAATAGAGCGATTACAATATATAAAACATTATATATAGATATATATATATACATATATATTAAATAGTATATTAAATTACATAACATCTTTTTATAACATCAAAACATATTTCTTTAGGACATTTCTCGAGTCAAAAGCAATCATAGAAATACACATAAACAATGTTGTTGCTGGCAAGTGTTACCCAAAAATAGCATATATACCATTCCAATAAAATTTTCAAATTACCCTTAAACAGAAAACAATATATAGAAATGTATACATAGACATATAACAATGTATAGCTTTAAACAATATATAAGGATATGCTACAACATTTATATACCCATATGCATGCAAAATATGTAACAATCAAATAAAACTTGATATGTTATACATGCTATTAAGTTAATTAAATTCAGGAGATACAATACCAAAATTCTCATTTCTTAATATCATAAGTTACAAATCCATCATATCAATTCTTAGCATGCTTAAACCACATCAATATGTAATGTTAAGGAGTGTAAGGACATATATTATACAAAGCTAAAAAGGTTAAACGAATCATCACATTCAAATAATGAATATTGGCAAGATGAAAAAATTACATCAATTAAAAATATGATAGAAGCGTTGCTAACTATTTCATGACTCAAATAAAAGAATACATCAATTAATTTTGATGCATCACTACCATATGATCCCCATACAACATGATTACAACTTTATGAATTTAGCCACAATAACTAATTTTACAAGAGACTTTTTAGACCATTCTAGCTAGATCAAGTTATCATATCCAAAAATACAATTGATGCGGAACCCCAAGCTTAAAGAAACTGTAATCCCAACACACAAGATGATATGGAAAAAATCGTAGGTAAAAACCCGCCCTATAGCACCTCTAGATAACAATTGTATCTAGCAACACTAATTAGAAGGCAAAGGATTAAAACCATACACAATCTCAAATGGTGAAAAACCTCTAAAAGAATGAATAGTTCTATTATATGCAAATTCAACAAAAGGTAAACAATCTTCCCAAGTTTTCAAATTCTTACCAACAATAGCATGAAGCAAAGTAACTAGAGTTCTATTAACCACCTCCGTTTGACCATCGGTTTGTGGATGTCAAGTAGTAGAATACAACAATTTAGTACCTAACTTACCCCACAAAAATCTCCAAAAGTGACTCAAAAATTTCACATCCCTATCAGACACAATAGTTCTAGGCACTCCATGCAATCTTACAACCTCTCTAAAGAACAAGTCAGCAATATTTGTAGCATCATCAGTCTTATGACATGCAATAAAGTGTGCCATCTTAGAAAATCTATCAACAACCACAAATATGCTATCCCTACCCTTCCTAGTTCTAGGTAATCCAAGGACAAAATCCATGGATATATCAACCCAAGGCTCATTAGGAATAGGCAAATGTGTATATAACCCATGTGGCATAGACTTAGACTTGGCCTGTCTACATGCAATACATTGAGAACAAATTCTTTGAACATCCCTTTTCATATGTGGCCAATAAAAGTGTTCAACTAAAACATTTAAAGTCTTGTGCACACCAAAATGACCCATTAAACCACCACTATGTGATTCTCTAACAAGCAATTCTCTAACAGAGCAATTAGGCACACAAATTCTTGAACCACAAAACAGAAAACCATCATGTCTATTGAACTTATTAAATGCACCTTGTTCACATGCAACATAAATATCCTTAAAATCAGAATCATTTCCGTACATGTCTTTCAATTGCTCAAAACCTAACAACTTGGAAGTTAATGTAGTTATGAGGACATACCTTCGAGATAATGCATCAGCTACTACATTATTCTTACCTTGCTTGTAGCATATCACATATGGAAAACTCTTTATGAACTCAACCCACTTTGCATGCCTCTTGTTGAGCTTTCCTTGTCCCTTGATGTGTTTGAGAGATTCATGATCGGTATGAATCACGAACTCCTTTGGAAGCAAATAATGTTGCCACACCTCCAGGGCACGAAATAGTGCATACAACTCCTTGTCATACGTCGAGTACTTGAGTTGAGCTCCATTTAGCTTCTCACTAAAGTATGCAATGGGATGTTTTTCCTGCATCAAAACATCACCTATACCAATCCCAGAAGCATCACATTCAACCTCAAACATCTTATCAAAATTAGGTAGAACAAGAATAGGAGCAGAACATAACTTATCTTTTAAATTTTGAAACGCATGTTCTTGTTCCTTACCCCATTTAAAACCTACTTCTTTTTTGACAATCTCATTCAAAGGAACAGCTACGGTAGAGAAGTCCTTCACAAACCTTCTATAAAAGCCAGCTAACCATGAAAACTTCTTACCTCAGACACATTCTTAGGTGTAGGCCATTCCTTGATAGCCTTGATCTTCTCTTCATCTACTTCAACACCCTGTGCACTCACAACAAAACCAAGGAAAACAAGCCTATCTATACAACATGTGCACTTTTTAAGGTTAGCATATAATTTCTCTTTTCTAAGCACATCTAGCACTTGGCTAACATGCATCACATGGTCATCTAAACTTTTGCTATATATCAAAATATCATCAAAATATACAACCACAAACTTTCCTAGAAATTCTCTTAAAACATGGTTCATTATCGCATAAATGTACCAGGAGCATTAGTTAACCCAAAAGGCATAACCATCCATTCATATAAACCATATTTTGTTTTAAAAGCAGTTTTCCACTCATCCCCTTGCTTCATCCGAATTTGATGGTATCCACTTTTTAAATCTATCTTAGTAAATAAGCAAGCACCATGCAATTCTTCAAGCATATCATCTAACCTAGGAATGGGATAATGATACTTTACTGTTATTTTATTCACTGCTCGACAATCAACACACATCCTCCATGTGTCATCCTTCTTGGGTACCAATAAGACCAGTACAGCACAAGGACTCATGCTCTCCTTAACATGACCCTTTGCTAGCAACTCCTCCACTTGCCTTTGTAACTCTTTCGTTTCCTCGGGATTGCTACGATAGGCTGGTCGGTTTGGAATGCTTGCTCCAGGTACAAAATCTATTTGGTGCTCAATACCTCTCAATGGCGGCAATCCAGTCGGCATCTCTTCTAGGAAAACATCGTCAAAATCCTGCAATAAAGAGACAAAAATACTAGGCAAATCGAGGTTAAGGTTAGTTTCACAAAGCAAAACCTCTCGAAACCTCACCAACAATATTGCTTTGTTGCCTAAGAATGCACTCTTGATTTCTCTCTCTTTGGAATAAAAACTCTTTTTCTTTTCACTCTTTTCACTTTTTTCTCTTGCACTTTCCTCTTTATTACTAGTGCAATCACTAACCATTGGGCCTTTATTTTTATTCTTTTCACTCTTGGCCTCTTTACACTCAATTATTTTATTTGCCTCACTTCCCAAATCCCCATGGGAAACTTTGGATAGTTTCAATTGTTCAAGATACACCTCTTTTGGAGATAATGGTGCAAGTGTGACTTTCTTTCCATTGTGCTCAAAACAATACCTATTCTTAAAACCTTCATGGATAGTCCTCCTATCGGATTGCCATGGTCTACCCAACAAAATATGCCCCGCTTGCATAGGTACTACATCACACAAAATCTCATCACTATACTTTCCAATAGAAAGTGCAACTTTCACTCTCTTATTTACCTTAATCTCCCCACTATCATTCAACCATTGTAACCTATATGGGTTAGGGTGTTTTTCACATACTAGTCCCAACTTCTCAACCAAAGTAGTACTAGCAACATTAGCACAACTACCCCCATCAATGATTAAACTACATGTTTTACCACCCACAAAACATCTAGTATGAAAAATATTCTCCCTTTGTTCTAGTCCCTCTTCCTTCACCTTCAAATTTAAAACCCTCCTAATAACTGGGGACTCTCCAACCACGGGATACTCTACATCCTCATCCTCACTAGAATCATACTTTATTGGTGGCCTTTCCTCATCGGACTCAGACTCCGACATTACTTCATTACCCCTCATCAACATAGTTTTCCTATTTGGACATTCGGAAGAAATATGCCCAAACCATTGACATTTAAAACATTTTATCTCCCTATGTCTAGAAGTACTAGTAGTATTAGGATTAGAAGTACCTCTTGTTGGGTTGGCACTCTTATCCTTGAACTTGGATGCATCTCCAATTTTTTCTTTGGTCTCTAAGTTCTTTTCTCTCTTCTTGTCGTCATACTTGTTCCACTTCGAATTGGAACCCCACTTCGAATTAGAGCTTGAAAACCCTTTTGATGACCCTTCACTTCTCAATTGCTTTTCCACTTTAATAGCCATGTTGACCATTTCTTCCATCTCTACATATGGATGTAGATCCACCACCTTGGCAATATCTTTGTTCATTGCACTTAGAAATCTTGCCCTTGTAGCTTTTCTATCCTTTTCAATGTTGGCCCTTATCATAATCATCTCCATCTCTTTGTAATATTCTTCTACGGACCTAGACCCTTGTGTGAGTCTCTGCAACTTTTGATGAAGCTCTCTATAGAAATATGATAGTACAAACCTCTACCTCATAATTCTCTTCATCTCATCCCAAGTTGAGACCGGATCTTTTCTATACCTTCTCCTTGACTGTATAAGTTGCTCCCACCAAACTAGAGTATAGTTGGTGAACTCCACTGCAGCTAGTTTAACCTTCTTCTTCTCAGAGTAATTGTGACAATCAAATATTAACTCTACCTTCTTTTCCCATTCCAAGTATGCCTCGGCATCACTTCTTCCCTTGAATGGCGGAATGTGCATCTTAATCGAACTTAGGTTGTCATCCCTTCCTCTTCTTGGCTCCTCTCTCCTAGGTCTTCTCCTTACCGTTTGAACTTCATACTCTTCTTCATTGGAAACATTTACTTATTGTCTCATGTGTCGTGTTCCCTCCCTTATAGTATTATTGGACATGGCCATGGTCATCTCCCTCATTTGCTCCATCATCTCATCCATCCTAGATTTCAATGCTACTTCCATCCTAGAAGTCAATCTCTCTTCCATCCTTCTATACTCACCTTCCAAAGATTGTTGTAAGAGTTTTGGATCCGGTGTACCCACTTGCTCTACTTCCGAAGTAGAAACTCCCTTTCCGTCTCTTTTAGACATTCTTACACACTCCTTTACTTGTTTAATTCAACAATGGTAAACCCTCGTGTTTCACACAAATTTGGCTTTTACCCTCTTTATGCTCACCACTCAAGCCTTTTACCACTCAAGTCTTGTTCACCAAGTTGCACTTCAGAACCAATTACTTAAACAAAAATATAAAACTAAAATAGCAAATTTCAAAATTAAAACCTAACAATAAAAAGCAAGTTCAATTCTAGAGCAAAATTGGCACAAAAGAAAAGGACAAAAGAGTAATGAAACAAATAATAATTACTCTATGAAATCAAAACAATGAGAATAGGAAACCAAACAGATTTAGAATAAGAAAGTAAGAAAATAAGAAACTATGAGAATAGGAAACAAATAAATTAGGAAAGTAGGAAATATGGAAAAATAAAAATCAGAAATCAATTAGGAATAAGTAACTTTCCTAATATTCAAGCAACCAATCTCAATATTTCAACTTTCAATCTTTTTTTTTTTGTACGGTTTTTTTTTGACAATTTTTTTTTTGTACTCTAAAACACCAAGATCAATGAAGAACACGAAAAACTGAAGAACAAGAGAAAAAAAAATGCAGAAACAACAAGCTAATCAAAGACTCTAAAAAGAAAAAAACAAAAAACAAGATAAATAGGAATTTATCTTGGCCTTCCTCTGATACCAAATGATGCGGAACCCCAAGCTTAAAGAAACTGTAATCCCAACACACAAGATGATATGGAACAAACCCTAGGTAAAATCCGCCCTATAGCACCTCTAGATAACAATTGTATCTAGCAACACTAATTAGAAGGCAAAGAATGAAATTGAAATTCGCCACAAAGTAAAATACCTTTGATAAGAAGATCAATTCCTAATGCAACAAGTAGAAGAAGAACTATCCTCACTTGGAACACACAAGTCTTGTTGAGAACAAGAATAGATTCTATTTAATCAATAATCCAAGTTCCTTACAAGCTAGTAACCCCCTTTTATATAGATATTAGGGTTAGGTTAAGAATCAATCTAGACCATAAAATAATTAGGAAAGTAATCCTAAGGCTAAAAACTAACCTTAAATAAATATAATCCAAAAATAGAAATAATTACAAAACTGCCATTATAATCTGGAAATAGCAATAATTATGAAACTGCCATTATAATCCGAAAATAGCTAAATTATGAAATTGCCATTGTAATCCAAAAATAGCTAAAATTACATCGTTTCATCTTTGCAACTCCCGAGCAGCATTACCACCTTTATTCCTTGCTTGGACATCATGCTTAAATCATCATTATGCCTCATAAAAGTGTTTGGATCATGTGGATACTTGAATTAATCTTCATCAATTATTCTCTTCACAAGTCCAAGCATTCCCGCTTTGATCTTCTTAGCTCGAGAACGCGTCACTGGTCCACTTGGCAGCACAATGTCTTCACCACGAACATCCATGCTAGAAGAGCACTCGATGCCCACATCAACAATAATAATAATAATCAGAAAGACATACTCACATGGGAAAGAAGGAAAGGAAAATTCCAACTAGGTTGGCACTCCCCTGACCGAAAGCAAAAATTTATTAAGAATAAGAAAAAGGTACATCAAGTCTAAAAGAACAATCAGAACCAAACCAAAACAAAGAAAATAGGCCTCATTAAAACCTACCTGAAGAAAAACCCTAGGGAAAACAACAAGCAGAAAAAAGAGCACC
This sequence comes from Ochetophila trinervis, assembly GCA_003254975.1. Classification (NCBI taxonomy): domain Eukaryota; kingdom Viridiplantae; phylum Streptophyta; class Magnoliopsida; order Rosales; family Rhamnaceae; genus Ochetophila; species Ochetophila trinervis. The sequence continues at coordinate 50,274 of QANX01007349.1, forward strand.
AAAACCCTCACCACAACAAGAAACCAAAAAATACATCAACGAAAAAACCTAAAAGCATAATCCCCATGAGCATCTTCAGAAAGAAAAGCAAAGCAAAAATCCAGAGCTAAGGACTACCAAACCTCGTAGGGAGAGTTCACTGCATACTTCGAAAGAGTATCTGCCACTTTGTTTCCCTCCCTAAAAATGTGAAAAACTTTAGACAAAATTGAGGCAATATAAGATAAACAAGTCTCCCACCTAGCCTTAAACTTCCAAGGAACATCCACTGAATCATTATCAAAAAGATTGACCGTATAGGTAGAATTACTCTCTAACCATAAAGGATTCCAATCAAAATTTTCTACAATCTCAATAGCATTCATGGCATCAAAAAATTCTGCCTCATAAGCATAAGCTTGCCCCAAAGGAATAACAAAAAACCTTAGCAAAACCTCTAATATTGTGAAAAACTCCACCCCTACAGCCAAACCTGGATTACCATCCGAAGCACCATTAACTTTGATCCATCCTCTCTTAGGAAGAAGCCAAAAAAAGTGGAATAACCTTTGGAGACTTTGGAACCCGTGGAGAGACATAAGATGCCGAAGAGTTGTCAAATTATATATTGAATTATTCATACCTCATATTGCACTTATTAGATTCACTAATTGATTGAGAAATAAAACTAAACACACAAAAAAAGGGCACCAAAAAATCACCATGCATTTTTGAATTTCTACAAACCAAATTCCATTAAAATCTACCCTAACTGTTGCCGTCCACAAACTCTTCAATTGAGTACTTCAAGAAATATTCATTGCATCCAAAACAATATTCTGAGGACCGTGTTTAAAATTAACCATTACTCCAAACAAGAAAGAAACATAATCCCAAAGAGCTGAAGCATATGAACAAGTACCAAAAAGATGATTCATCGTCTCACAAGCATTTCAACACAAATAACATCTTTACACAATATTGAAACCCCTTCTAATTAGAGAACAGTCCGTAGGAAACCTATAATGCAATAGATGCCAACAAATAAAAGAACGAAAATGAGGAATATAATTTTGCCAAATAAAATGCACTCAACTCACAGGCTCCCTAAAATTAAAATAATGAAGGTACATCTCCTTGCAATTGATTCTCCCAAAAGCCAAAAACATCCACGCTAAATTATCAGAAGAAGAATAAGGAACCTTTATTTCTCAATTCTACTAACCATGAACGGAAAAGATGTGAACTCCTCCGGTAGACACCAATTTCCACAACCATCTAAGAACCTCAAAATCAAAATGTTAGGATCCCATTGTCTATTCTAAAGGTCCAATAACTCGATCAAAGGTTGTCCTAACCAATTATCTTGCCATAAACGAACTGTAGAATTACAAACAATAACCCAAAAACATTCACTAAAAATCTTTAATTGAATATCATGAATTGCAGGCAAAATCAAAGAGAACAAATAAAACCATTTATTTAATTTTCCTTTGAAATGAGCCTGAAGGAAATAAAAAATAAACGAATCCACCGTCATAATCTTCCAACTCAACTTGCTAAGAAGTGCCTTATTAAACAACACTAAACTCTTGATACCCAACCCACCTTGCATTGCTGGAAAACGGCAACTCTTCCTATCATTGATTGTACATGACCATAAGAAATTCCTAATGGCCTTAGACATCTGAGAAAGCAATTCATTCGGCCAATGATAAATCATAAAATAATGAACGAAAGTAGAAGCAATTACCAAATTCATAACACACAGCGTTCTAGCAAAAGAGAGAGATTGACCTCTCCAAACATCAAAATTCTTCAAAATTCAATCAGCCAAGGGTCTAAGAAAAATGGATTTTAGTTTGCCTTTAAAAATTAGAACCCCTAAATAGGAAAAAGGTAAAACACCATGCCTCATTCGCACTTCCTGCACCAACTTTGACCATTTAGACATAGCACTGAACTACCAAAATAAATAAAGATTTATTCCAACTCACCCTCTTATTCAAAATCTCACCATAATCAGTAAACAACTGAAACAATTTTTGAAATTTAGAACGCGTACCTCTACAAAATATGAGAATACATCTGCATAAAAAAGATGAGAAAGTGCCTAATGTTGTGGTATATTTTAGATTTAACTCGCAAGTGCAGGAATCACCAAGTAATAAAGTGGATTTCTTAAAAAGAAAACCGATATCGATCCCACGAGAAATAATGTCTCTAGTTTTAAAAATAAATCAATTGTAAATTAAATTTTGAAAAATAAAAGAGATTTGTTTTTTCAGCCTTTGTTGAGTATCAAAATAGAAATTTAAGAAAGCAATAATAAAATTAAAGACAAGGCAGCAAGTAAGATTTACAAATTTTAAAGAACAAGGATCATGACTTCACCACTATTACTCATATTTAGTCCTAATGCAATATAGTTTCATAGGTTAACCCCCCTTTAACCACAAATGACTAGAAGTTGATTTCTCAATGCATTCTAATCTAGCAAGCACAAAGTATCAAATAATAAAGAAATAACATAGATTAAATAGCAAGAAAATAAAGAGAAAATGAATCAAATCCAATATTGATGGCTGCTGGAATTTATCCTTCAAAGTTCAATCCTTGGCTTCTCCAAACTATGATCAAGGTAGCAAGTTTGACTCCTCCAATGGCTTGGCCGAACCTCCTTGTACCTTGCTTTGTGTAGCACAACTTTGCTATGAATTAACTAATAAAACTGAACCAAAACCTAAAAGAAAAGCTTTGCTGCCGTGAGGAAGAGAGAAGAGGGAGAGGTGCGGCAAAAGAGTGGAAAGGGCTGCTGAAGAGATGATGATCCTCTTTTAGCCTACAAGGTACTCATCTATTTATAGGAAATGTTTATGAGAGGTTTAACCCTAAGGTACCTCTAAAACCTAGAATAATATTTGTGTCTCATGTTCACACTAGGGATAGAGATACTTTCTTTATCTTCTTAGGAATCATAATCAATCTCTAATTTTCCTTCCTTTTATTCCAAATATTATTCCAATTAAAATAATTAGAATAATCTGACCTTCCATGTGTCATGTGATGTGGCAAATTCGGACACATGGCTGATATGTGGTGACATGGCAGTCCAATCACAATGGTAGTCCTAGTAAGCATAAAACTTTCATTTTTTATCTTCTATGACCGTCAGGCAGATTCCAAGTACACTTTCGGTGACCAAATGAACTTCGAATCCAGTGATTTTTGTTAAAAATGTTAGGTCTGTGTCTTAGCTTTCCAGGAATATATTGATCTCAATTTGGACATCATTAAGACACTCAAATATTCATTTTCCCGAGACAGTGTAAATCTGCAGCAACTGATGAATTTGTTGAATTTGTAAATCAAATTGGCACTGATTGGCCAAACCATTTGCAATGAAACTTTGTAGAATTGAATCATATTGAATCAAGAATCATTAGAAACTAGAATTGCACAAAAATTCTAAGTGTGCCTCCATATATGATTTTCTCAGTAAAGGTTGCTCAACAATACGGTAATTCCAGCATTTGTTTTTCTTTTACTGAAAATAGAAAAATACATTAATTAAGTACTTTTCATCAATAATTAATTATAAACTAGCTCAAATTAAATATTAAAAATAACATAAAAACATTAACATTTTATGCCTATCAAATACCCCCAAATTGAACTTTGCTAGTCCCTAGTAAAGAAAGAACTAAAAACGTACTCTTATAAAACCAAATACCTTGATGAGGTTGCCTCAAAGATTGCACAATCATATTAATTCAAAAGTAATTTCCAAGTGATCATGCATCTCAACACCTTATCTTCTATTCAACATAATTATCACTTTCAAGTGTGTGTGTGGAAATCAAATAATACATTCAATGTCATGCAGTTGAATAAATATACATTAAATAGAGATTGATAATAAATATATGAACTACCATTTGCTTAATATAATTAAATAGCTCTCCACTAATGTAGATCAATGCATTACCTTGAATCAATAGGACTTTAATGGCTTGTAATGTAAAGGCTAAAGGGTAATGGTTTAGAAGAAAAAAAAGGATAGGAAAATAAAAAATTCAAAGAAAGAAAACTTATGAATAATATGCTTATAAATCTTTTGTTTTCTTCTTTCAAATGTACTTTTCTTCTTCCATTCCTTCAAACTTCACAAAACAACTTTCTTTTTCACAACATTTTTTTTTGTTTTTTCTATTTTTTTTTTCTTCCTTTCAGCCCCCAAATTGTTATTTTTCATACCTTTCTTTTTCAACATCAAAGATACATAACTATATTTTTACCAACATCAACCACCCCCAAATTATCTTGTACTTCACTCCACCAAATACAAATTTATAAGCATATATTAATTTTACATAAGCTCTCTTTGATAAATGTGTATAAGGTAGGAAAAATAAATTTAGGCATAAGAGGTAAGTCAATGTGGCTTAATGAATAAAAATGCTCTAATATGCAATTAATTATGCATCCTAAAAATGGCTCAAATAAGGTACTAACGAATAAATATTTCGAAGGTAGGCTAGAAAGGTTTAAACGCAAATCAAACATGGCCTAAATCATATTCAAAGTAATACATCTCTCTAGGATTTCGCCTTAAGCAATAATTATACAAGTTCTAGAGTTCACAAAAAAAATAATCACTCTAAATTAATGCAAACCTTCTCCAAAATCAATCAAAAACATGCATATTTAATAAAGTGCTCAAAATAATTTTGAAAGTAATAACATGCGAACTTAACTTTAGGCACTAGAGAATACACAAAAACAATTCCATTACCTATGAATTAATTTATTCACAATAATATTCTTATCATAGGCTCATCAAAATATAAAAAACAGCACCTAAAACAAAAAATTTCAGCAACAAAGTAAATTTTTTTTTTTTTTAAAACCTAAAAATTTGAAAACTAAGGAAGAAAACTTTTAAACAAAGAGAACCCACCCCCAAATTTAAGATGAACATAGTCCTCAATGTTCAAAACAAAAGAAATATAAATAAAGAGTAAGGGTAAAGAAAATTCCCCCATTTGATGAGATGTAATGAAATTGCATATTTTGTTGCTTTTTAAGCTTCTTGGCCAATTACTCCTATTCAAGTCTCCTTTGATTTTCTCTTATTTGACACCTAAAAACACAAAACAAAAATAACTAAAAGAAATTAAAAATTAAAATTAAAAATACCTTTAAACTTAGGGTTGCCTCCCAAAAACCGCTTGTTTCAAGACTTTAGCTTGACTTTCTTGTGAAGATCATCTTGGTTTCTTCCTTGGGTTTCCTCCAACATCTTGCATCCCCAAATCTGATTTTTCTCTAGGAAGTTTGAGTCTTCTAGATTTCATTGGTTCATACATGTAAAACTTTTCAATCCTAGAACCATGTTTTAACTTGAGAGTACCTTTGCAGACATCAATTTTAGCCTTGCTTATAGCTAAAATTGGGCATCCTAAAATAATTCCATTACTTTCATGAAATACTACAAAATCTACTAAGAAAGAAAACACACCCACCTCTACTCTAGTATTCATGGCTATCCCCAAAGGTTGGATTTTGCTTTGGTCGGCCATAATTACCGTCATAGTGGTAGGTGTTAATTTCAAACCTATTTTCTTTGCAATAGTATTATCCATAACATTTATAGAAGCACCCAAATCACATAAGCAATTACACAATTTAGTTCTATTAATGATGCAAGTGATCTCAAACTTCCCTTTATCCTCCATACTTTGAGTCATTTTATTTTTATCCTCTCATTTTATTAAAGAAGATTTATCTCTTTAGTAAGCCCATCGTTACTTAGTAGTTCCAAAGTTTTCTTTTCCAAATTTATTCTAGTTGTAACACCCCGTCCCGGGGAAAATTTTGAAATTTCTCAAAGTTGACCGAGTTGACCAAGTTTGACCAAGGAAGGGCTTGGGGTTGACTTTTTGTGTGAGAGTGCTATGGTTTTGACCGTAGTACCGTTGCATAGAGCTAGTCGATACGAGTTCGTAGACTAGTAGAACGCTCAATTCTGAGTTAAGACCGAGAAGTTATGGCTGAAATAACATGAAGGGCATTTTGGTAATTTTGCTGTGGCATGGCAAAATTACTATTTTGCCCCTGCCTTTAACAAATTTATCCAGAAGGATCTGGAGGGAGGCACGCGCACAGCACACGCACGGCCAGCCCCCCCTCTCGCGCAGCCCCCCTTTCGCGTGACTTCCGACCGCCCGGCTTCGCCAGCCACGGTCAATTTCAGGCCAGATCAGGCCGGAAATCACCCGAGAAATGACGCCGCCGACCCCCTCTCTCCTTTGGCACCGGTGGCTCGCCGTGATGGGGTCCAGATCGCCGGGAAAAGCGAGAAATCCGGTCAGCTGCATTTTCGCGATTCGCCGGATTACGGCGGAGTCAGGCCGGTCCACTGCCCAGGAAAGGTTCGCTGGGACCTCCTCTCCCTTTCCCCACCGTTTTTGGGCCGTGAAATGCCGTGATGTCGCCGGAAAAATTTGTAAAGCCGACGGACCCGTTTTCCTCCGATCGCTGGACTCCGGCGTGTTTCCGGCAGTGGGTGTGGTCCCTTCCCTCTATTTTGGACCTCCCGAAGCTAATTCCGGTCTCCGTTCGTCTCAAAGCTCGCTCGTGTGGACTGCATGATTTGAGGGTGCTCGGCCGCCGCTTCCCGGCCATTTTCTGGCCACCACCGGCGGCGGTTGGACGAGGTAAAATTACGGTTGTACTCTACTCCTTTCAAGCTTCGTTTTGACATATAATTTGAATGTTATAACTGAGTATTGGAATTTACCCGGTTTGAATGTGATGTTAATAATTGTTAAAATAAAAATTGTTGTTAATTGGTGATAGATATATGTGTGGTGATGTTTTGGTGTTACTATGGAATGAATTGGTGTGCTGAAATTTTAGGATTGATTGTGTGGTTGAATTTCAGAATTATTAATAACGGTTCGGATTATATATATACATATTATAATTGGTCTGTGGATTAAATACGTATATGTGGGTTTGATTGTTGAGACACGATTGGATTGCGTATGTGGATTTGGGTGTTAATCATTTTGTGGCCTTGTGTATGAGGATCTGATCATGTGAACTGCTTTGTGAAGTATATATGTATGTATATGACGATTATGAAATAAGTAATTGCTGTGAATGTTTGTATCATGTTTTTATCTTTGGAATAAATACTGGATATAATTATGTGGATGAGAACTGCTTGGGCGAGGAATTATGCCGCCAAGCAGGGTGTTGCTAGCTTGGGCAAGGAATCATGCCGCCAAGCTATGGTTGTTATTTTATTAAATTGGTTGGAAAAGCTTGATGGAATGAAAGATGTGTAATTGGTGATAATCGGAAAATGTGTGTTTGTGAATGTGTTTGACTGTAGCATATTTGGTATAAATATGCTATTGGAACTACAGGTAGCTTGATCCCTTGTAGAAAGGGTATGTAGGCAGCTCAGTTTAAACTGAGTGCAGCTACACCTTACTTAAACAATATATTTGTTTAAGTGTTGAGTTACGTACTAATTGGTGATCTAATTGTGTGGGAAATGCGTGCTGGTAGAATAATTATGGTATAGGACTGGTTTTTCTTGCAGGTTTGTAGCTTTTAGCATTTTTGGGGAGTGTTAGAAACAGCCGAAATGCTGCCAAAATTTTTAATAAAATCTCCGGCAGTAGTGAAACCTTTCGGTCTGTTATTCTTACCCTTCAAAAATTTTGTTTAGCGGGTTTTCACGACTGCTTGTGGCTTAGTGGTAACATTAAGTCACGCAGGCAGGATCTTTGCTGGTCGGGTCCTGTCACTAGTCCTACTAATAGCTAAGAAAGGCCTACCATAGATCAAAGAAGTATTAGGATCTTTCATTTTTATGACTCTAAAATTCAGCATATACTCAAGAAATCCTACCTTGATGCGAACATTCTCCAATATACCTTCCACTTTAACACGAATGTTGTTGCCCAAAATAATATCTTCGTTGGTTTCGACGAGCCATTTGTAACCTATACTCATGCAAATAGAAAAAGGCATAACATTAGTGGCAGCACCAAGATCACATAAAGCATTAGAAAAATTAACATTTTTAATTTTGCAATCAAAAGTAAATTTTCCTAGATCTTGAAGTTTCTTTGGAAACTCTTGGCACTCTTCTTCTTCTCTTTTTAACCTTTCTTCTTTTAATCTTTTTTCTTTCTTCTTCGATCGCTCTAATTTTTTCCATGAATAACTTTTGATCGAAGTGAGTGTATCCCTCATAAGCTTGATTTGGGCCATACATGGGATGAAAGTCGTCTTCACTAAATGCACTACTTTCCTTGGATTCATCCCATGTTTCATCCATTCTTTCACTAGTCTCTTCTTCAAAAATAAATTGGTTGGTCTGGTCTACCTTTTCACTATATTCACCAATATCATTAGATCCTATGCTTTCCTTAGCACTTTCTTCAATTGGCTCATCCAAATCCATAACATCTTTTGTGACTACGTTGGCCACCACCTCCATTTTTGGACTAGTTTCTTCTTTTTCCAATGCTGTCTCTTTTTTTACTATCATTTTTCCTTCAACCTCTTTATTGTAGGTCCAGCTATCTTCACTTGGATCCTCTTCCTTAGACCATTCTTCATATTCGGCCACACTTTTAAACAATGTTTGGTGATTTTCCTCCATGGTCGGTTCTATCTATTTGTTCTTCTCCAAGGTGGTTTTGGTTTTTCGCTTGAATTTCTTTCTCTCTAGCACTTTGGGACTCCTTTTTGATTGGAAGATCGTCCAGCTTCTTTCGAATCCTTAGCTCCATTGCTTGGACACCTTCTTTTGGATTAACTTCAGTTTGGCTTGGGAGAGTGCCCATAGGTCTTATGATAGCTTAAGCAAGTTGCCCCATTTGCATTCCTAGTCCCTCTATTGCTGCGTGAGTTTCCTGCATATGAGCACTATAAGTATCATTCATTTTAATCATAGCTTGCTCAATAAAGAAACAGTATGAGATAAAGGTGGAGTTTGAGTTTGAGTTTGAGAATTTTTATTGAAATTCGAGGATTGGAAAGTTTGATGTTGTTGAGGTGGGACTTGATAGATCCCTTTTTGTTGTTGTCCTTCTTGGGTATTTGAATTGTCTCTCCAAAAAAATTTTGGATGATCCCTCCATTCTGGATTGTAAGTATTGAAGAAGGGATTGTTGTTGTTATTGCCTTGTCGAAAATTCCCTATAAAATTAACATCGTTAGTTTCATTAGAATTTCCTAAATGGCAATTTATACTTTCATGATTATCCCCACAAATATTCACAAAATTAGAAATATTGGAAATATTATTTATATTGTTGGAACCCAAGGTTTCAAGTTGCTTTGTAAGCATTGCAACTTGACAACTCAATTTATCTAACCTATCCTCTTCGTGGACAGCCATGGTCTTCTTTAGGTTTTGGCTCCTTTCACTTGCCCATTATGAGTTGTTGATTGCCATCTCCTCCAATAGTTCGTATGCATCTTCTTGGGACTTATTAAGTAAAGCACCACCTGCAGCAACATCCACGTTATTTCTTGTTAGAGTATTCAACCCATTATAAAAAGTTTAGACTTGACTCCAAATGGGCATCCCATCGTGTGGACACTTCCTATATAGTTCTTTTAGCCTCTCCCAAGCTTCATACAAAGACTCTCCATCAAATTGGTGGAAACTGTTTATTTCGTTCCTAAGCTTGGCAGTTTTGATAGGTGGGAAAAATTTGTTTTAAAACTTAAAAACTAAGTCATCCCAAGTAATAATACTCCCAGGGGGTAAAGATTGTAACCAGCTCTTGGCTCTATCCCTTAAAGTTAAAGGAAACAACCTAAGTTTTACAGCGTCCTCACTAATCCCATTGTATTTCACTAACTCACATACATCATAGAAATTCGATATATGTTGGTTAGGATCCTCACTTGGTAACCTTCCAAATTGGTAATTATTGAGCATAGACATGGCAATAGGTTTGACCTCAAAGCTAGGTGCATCAATAGGTGGTCTCCTAATACATGACATATCCTCAACCCTTCTAGGTGCAGCATAATCCCTAATGGTCCTATAACCTTGGTTAATTAGAATCTTAGGAACTACGAGGTTACCTTGGTTTTCCATTGTTTCTCTTTCAGTACTTCTAAATAAGGTCTCTCTAACATCGTCTCTCCTTAATCTCCTCAAGTCTCTCTTAGAAAATTCAGTTTTAGAATTAAGACTCATAAAATACAACAAATGAACAAAACTGAAAAATTAAAACAGTAAAACAAAACATAAAACAGAAAAAACAGCGACTAATATTAATAATAAAAACTGAAATCAAACAATTAAATAACAAAAAGGAATTAAAACTAGATACAAATCAAATTAAACGAAAAGTAAACACAAAAATTAAGCAAAACCAAACACCAAACAGCAATTAAAAAAAAAATAAAACAGTGAACAAACTAATTAAAACAGTAAATAAAACTGCAGTATTAAATTTTATTTTTTTTATTAATCAGCAGATTAAACAAATAAAACAAACAAATAAAATTTCAGTAATGAAAAACCTAAAACAGCAACCAAAATCGCGAACAGTAATGAAAAACAGAAATAAAAGTGCAGTAAATATAATTTTTTTTTCAAATCCGGTTTTCAGATTTTCTTTCTTTTTTTTTCTTTTTTTTTTATAGAAAGATAGAACTAAAGATTAAAAAAACAGTAAGCTAAACAAAAATCAAACAGCAGTAAATTAAAACCAAAAACCGAAACAAAACAGTAAAAAAAAAATTAATTTTTTTTTTATATATTCAAACCGCAAACCCTAAAAAAAAAACATGAAAATTAAAACTTATCTACTTCGATTTCCTCCTTCTTCAAACTCAAATTGGATTGCTTTGCATCCAAGAAAGCTCTCCAATTGTTGTTCTTTGTTGGCTAAAACCGAACCTAAACACAAAACAAAAACTAAAACAGTAATTTAATCGACAATAAATACAAAATCAAAACTAGAAATAACTATTCCCCGGCAACGGTGCCAACAACTTGTTGTGGTATATTTTAGATTTAACTCGCAAGTGCACGAATCAACAAGTAATAAAGTGGATTTTTTAAAAAGAAAACCGATATCGATTCTATGAGGAATAATGTCTCTAGTTTTAAAAATAAATCAATTGTAAATTAAATTTTGAAAAATAAAAGAGATTTGTTTTTTTAGTCATTGTTGAGTATCAAGACAACAATTTAAGAAAGTAATAATAAAATTAAAGACAAGGCAGCAAGTAAGATTTTACAGATTTTAAAGAACAAGGATCATAACTTCACCACTATTACTCATATTTAGTCCTAATGCAATATAGATTCATAGGTTAACCCCCCTTTAACCACAAATGACTAGAAGTTGGTTTCTCAATGCATTCTAATCTAGCAAGCAGAATGTATTTAATTATCTCTAATCTAAATACAAAAATTTAAGCCCTAAGACATGCAAACCCAATAAGATCTTGTTAAAGTTGTCACTAAGGCATGCAATATTTCTATAAACATGTATTTTATTGCCCATTCATACTTATATCCCTTATTTCTAAGCCAATATAAATACTTAATCAATCCACCTTTTCATGGAAACATTAAGAACTACAATTAAATATTAACCTTTAAACATGATTCAAACTAAATATGGATTAAAAACTAAATACTTGTAATAGGGTTACAGCACAATCCTCATAGAAAAATTAGTTACACGTGATTTCTAAATTATCCATCAAATAATAAAGAAATAACATAGATTAAATAGCAAGAAAATAAAGATAAAAAGAATCAAATCCAATATTGATGGCTTCTGGAATTTATCCTTCAAACTTCAATCCTTGGCTTCTCCAAACTATGATCAAGGTAGCAAGTTTTACTCCAATCGCTTGGCCGAACCTCCTTGTACCCTGCTTTGTGTAGCACAACTTTGCTATGAATTAACTAATAAAAACTAAAAAAAAATCTAAAAGAAAAGCTTTGCTGCCGTGAGGAAGAGAGAAGAGGGAGAGGTGCGGCAAAGGAGTGGAAAAGGCTTCTGAAGAGATGATGATCCTCTTTTAGCCTTCAAGGTACTCATCTATTTATAGGAAAGGTTTATGAGAGGTTTAACCCTAAGGTACCTCTAAAACCTAGAATAATATTTGTGTCTCATGTTCACACTAGAGATAGAGATACTTTCCTTATCTTCTTAGAAATCATAATCAATCTCTAATTTCCCTTCCTTTTATCCCAAAGATTATTCCAATTAAAATAATTAGAATAATCTAACCTTCCATGTGTCATGTGATGTGGCAAATTCGGACACATGGCTGATATGTGGTGACATGGCAGTCCAATCACAATGGCAGTCCTAGTAAGCATAAAACTTTCCTTTTTTATCTTCTATGACCTTCAGGCAGATTCCAAGTAGACTTTCGGTGACCAAATGAACTCTGAATCCAGTTATTTTTGTTGAAAACGTTAGGTCTGTGTCTTAGTTTTCCAGGAATATATTGATCTCACAATTTGGACATCATTAAGACACTCAAATCTTCATTTTCCCAAGACAGTGTAAATCTGCAGCAAATGATGAATTTGTTGAATTTGTAAATCAAACTGGCACTGATTGGCCAAACCATTTGCAATGAAACTTTGTAGAATTGAATAATATTAAATCAGGAATCATTAGAAACTGGAATTGCACAAAAATTCTAAGTGTGCCTCCAGATATGATTTTCTCAGTAAAGGTTGCTCAACAATACGGTAATTCCAGCATTTGTCTTTCTTTTACTGAAAATAGAAAAATACATTAATTAAGTACTTTTCATCAACAATTAATTATAAACTAGCTCAAATTCATTATAAAAAATGGCATAAAAACATTAACATTTTATGCCTATCACCTAAGAAGTCTTGGAAACCAGTATTGGAAGCAAATTACTAGAATTGACAAAGTGCAAAATCATCATACTCAAAAAGTCCACCTCCAAACAAAACGACAGAGGAGAAAGTGGATCACCCTGCGTCACCCCTCTAGAACAACTAAAATAACCTTGGGGAGAACCATTTATCAAAACTGAATTCCGAGCAGAAGAAAGGATAGACAAAATCCAAGAGTAGAAATTGAAAAAAAAAAACAAAACTCTTCAAAACTTCAAGTAAGAAACTCCAGTTCAACATATCAAAAGCATTTCTTATATCTACTTTAAAAGCAACATTCATTCCAAAACACCGTCTATCCAGCAAATTAACTATTCTGAAGCATCCGCAATACAACTCTCAATTTGATGTCCCTTAATGAAACCAAGCTGTTGAAGAGAGACAATCATGTTAGCTACATAAGCTAAATGATCGGCCAACACCTTTATAATAATCTTAAAACGAAAATTACATAGCATAATTGGTCAATAATTTTCAATCAACACAACATCTTCTGACTTTGGAATCAGCACCATGAAATTAGAGTTTAACCCAAAATGAATATAACCCAAATGGTAGAAAATTGAACTGTAGTTGTAATATCATCTCCAACAAAATTCCAACAGCTACAAAAAAATGCCCTTGAAAACCTACCGGTCCTGGAGAACTCAAAGGATCTAAGTCAAAAAAATGTCTGCTTAATAACATCCAACGAAGGCACAAAATGAGAATATCATTCTCCATAAGAGAAACTTAAATTGGAATGAATTTCCTAACCATCATCGGATCCACAAAGACAATTTGATCATCACTGAACATAGTAGAAAAATAATCAATAATCATGGGGTCTTTAATATAGTTACCATCCACGTGAAGAACCTCCAAAGGTTTATTAACTCTCCTAGACTTCAACAGATGATGGAAAAAAATAGTATTTCTATCTCCACAAGTAGACCACTTAGCATGGTATTTATCTTTCAATATTAACTCTTCTCTTTGGAGCTCCTCATCTAAACGTGCATAAGCGGCCACCTCCTCTTGAAAAAGACTTTCCGAGAACCCATTCTAAGATATATCTGTTTGAATTTTGCTAAAGATGAAAAAAAATCAGACGAATCTTTCCCTTAATATTTCCAAAAGAAGCAGCATGCCAAACCTTAAGAGCATTCTTATTTAAGCTTCAAAATAACCCTCACGATAGGAATACCCGACACCTCAACATTCCATGTCTTTTTGACAATTGGAATAAAACCATTTTGACTAGTCCACATGGAGAGAAATATGAATGGTCTCAGTCCAACCTATTGATAATGAGAAAAAGATAGAACCAAAGGGATGGGATCCAAGCTGTGACGAGCTAAATCCATGCAAGGAACTTTATCTCAAAAATCAATATAAAACTTATTGCAAAAAGATCAATCCATCTTATTCTCATAAAAGCCACGAACACTCCTTTGTGACCAAGTGAAAAAGGAAAATTTAGTTTCAATTTGCAACAAACTAGGACCTTTAATTGCATTCAAAAAATTCAAACAAGAAATTCTCAAATGTAATTGACCTGTCTTCTCATGAGCACCTGTAACCAAATTAAAATCCCCTATCACTGCCCAATATTCATTGAAGTTCACCCCGGAATTACAAAGAAATTATCAAAGACGCTGACACCCTCTATAAAAAAACATCAGTATACACAAAAGTAAACAAACAAGGATGTCTATGAAAAGGAAAGGAAACATGGATAGAAATTCATTGGTCATTCACACTAAAAATAAAGAAAGCCAGAGCATCCTTAGTAGCTAATAACCATAAAGTAGGAATAAAAGAAACCTTATGAGTCACCGTAGTCAACTTGTAACCCATTAGAGGAAAACACGATCTAAAAGAATACCAAACTACCAAAAGCTCCTCTAAACGGAGAAACGAGGGACAAAACTAAAGATAGTAATCTTTCAACACATACTGGGTATCTATATTCTCGATACCATGACAATTCTAGTATAGACAATTCATGAAGAAGAAGACTGAGAAGATGCCCTGGTAATAGGCCATGAAACTACCACCTCATCTGGTACCCAACAAGGACCCACATTCTTGGCCAGACGTCCCCACTGCCATGATTTGCTACCACGTATAGATTTGTCAACCTCATTCAACGAAGCAACAACCAAAGCACCCTCCGAAGTGAGAACCTTCCTAGAAGCAGCGCTCACCCCTTCTGTAGGAATATAAAAAACCATAGCAGATGACTCCCGCAGACCATCCTTTTGCACATCCAGACCGTTACCCTTTAACTGCTCCAAACCCCATTAAATACTATATGCCCAAGATTGCTTATTACAAGGTTCACCGTAAACTCATCCATACTTTGAACTTGAAAACCCGGAAAGCATGTCATAGGGGCTTATCAATAATGTGCCTCTGAAATCCTTTTTTGATGTCCTTACCAACATCTGAAAGAGCATCGAAAGGGTTACGAGAAACAATCAAAGATGAGGTAATTATTGCATCTTGACTAGAAGAAGCAATGGGATTAGATTTTGCAGGAATAGTCGATGGAACCACCTTATGTAGTGATGTTTGTTTCTCTTTAACAACAAAGCAATAATTATTCTCTTTTTTAGCAACACTCACATCACCAGAACGATCCTTTTTATTTTTCATATCCAAACATCAACAATTAATAATCTCATGCCCAACACTATTGTAGGAAGTGCAAAAAGCCAGCAAATTTTCATAATCTAGATTAACTGTGATTTCTCCACCCTCCTTATTCAACATAACAAACTCAGGTAATTTTGATGCAAGATCAATATCCACCAAAACTCTCTCAAAATGGCCAAATTCCCTAACCAGATTGTTTTGATCAAATTTGAAAAGCACTCCAATACACTGCGCCAAATCTGCAAGAATACGTGGATGCCAATAAACCCAGTTAAGATAAAATCGAACCCATACCTGAGTGTTAGTAAATTTCTGAAACTCAGGATTGAAATCCAAAGTCTAAGCTTTTAGACGAACAATGCCAGGTTTCAACAAATCAAAACCTCTGGCCCATACTTTATTTTTATCGACCTCGTTGTATAGAAAATCATGAAAAAAAAACCCTTGCCTAGAAAAATCAGTTTCCACTTCTTTAATTCCCAAACAGCTAACAGCTTATCTTTCAAATCCGCAAGCTTTCAAAGACTTTCTTCCTTCAACAAAACCACTTTCACAATCAAAGAACGACGGCAAAGGATCAATCTTTTTTCAAAAGCCTTTGTATTTAACTGCACCAACAATGTGTGGCCAATAACCAAGACCTTGCTTGCTTGAGAAGACAACGGAAAAGAGGAAAGAGACCGACCCACTGATGCCGCATAAGTTTTACCAGCAATTTACACTGGTTGTATCATGGTAAAGCTTGTTGAATACTTGTTGGATGAGCACCACTGATGGAACCGAGGAAGCAATCTTCACATTCAGAGACATAATACAATCAAAGAAAGAACTTGGAGAGAAGTAGCATTCCATCGAAGAACCCATGAGGAAATCTCGACAAGACCACAAAACAATATAAATCAAATGTGAACAGAAACTAAAAACCTATTGGCGATGGAAATCAGAAAGAACAATTAGTCGCCAGAGAAGAAATGTCCAAGAAATGCAAACGGACGACTAAAACCAAACCCAATAGAGGTTGAACCCTACAACAAAATCAATGCCATAAACAAGAGAAAACGTCGTCAAAGCCAACAACAAAATCAACTATAGCTGTGATTGTTTGTCTGAAAGCAAAGCCGTGGTGATGCCATCACAGGTAAACCCAACCGAAACTAGTAACTAGTCAGGCGCCACCAAGCCTTATGAAGATCGCCTTCCACAAAGCTCCGAGAAGTTCAGTCAGTTTATAATAATAATAGTAGTAGTAGTAATAATAATAATAATAATAATAATAATAATAATAATAATAATAATAATAATAATAATAATAATAATAATAATAATCAAATGAGCTACCTAAGGAAACCTAAAGCAAAGAAAACCCAATTAGGTTGGCTCCCCTTCAACAACAGACCACCATAAACAAATTTGTTAAAAATTAAGGAAAAAAATTACAAAGTCATTTGAACATTCCAGAAGAAAACAAAACAAGCAATCCATAAAATGGCTATATAAAAAAACCCTAACCATCCACATCGGAACACTGTAAAAAGCCAAAAAAAAACTAAAAACTAAACAAATCTAAAAATAGGACCAAACAAATCAGATTTATAAGCAGCTGCACAAAAATCTGGAAGCAAAGGCCACCACTGTTGTTGAGAAAGATGAAGAGCATGCTTAGATAGACGATTAGACACCTAATTACCTTCCCTATAAATGTGAGAAACTTTGAAATAAAAGAAGCTGACAAAATCCAAACAATGAGACCAATGAGCCCTATAAATAGCAAGAACCTTATGAGACCTAGCACCAATTAGATCCACCACATATTTTGAGTCACATTCCAACCAAATCCAATCCCAAACTTTATCTTTAGCCAACTCCAATGGATGAATAACAGCAAGCAACCCAGCCTTAAAAGTTAAAACAACACCGAAAGGCACAACAAAACAACCTTTAACAAAACCCCTACTATTCCTAAAAACCCCACCACTACTTGCAATCCCAGGAGACCCCAATGTTGCACCATTAGTGTGAGCCTTTATCCAATAGGGTTCGGGAAGCCTCCAAATGAATGGAATGATCTGAGGAGCCCTAGTATGCAACAACTTGACCCTCATTTTTCTCAAAATAAGCAAACCAGTAACAGTATTGAACATGGACCTAGTATTTGAAACATTAGCCTCCTTAATAGCATGACTGATAAACCCCAAAGCTTGACTAATAGGAATTGAAAACCCTGCATGTACGTATCGATTTCTAGAAAACCAAATAGATGAAAAAGCTCATACAATTGATGTCACCCATAACACATAAAGCTAAGAACTCAACTTAACGCCAATAGCCAAATAACCAACTCCTCAATACCACCTTAAAGAACAAGTTGTTTCCCAAATAAACTCATAATGAAATCCTAAATTGCCAAAGCATAAGGACAGGTAATAAAAAGATGTTCAATTGTTTAAATACTAACCTGACGCAGAGCACATAAAGAAACAACATAACAACCACGACGCCGTAAATCACAGTCCTTAGGCAACCAGTTCAACATCACTTTTCAACAAAGAAAACTTTTAGAATGAGGAATGCTAGGATACCAAATGAAATGCTCCCAGCCCCAAACAGAATGAAGATAAAAAAAAACTGTTCATAAACCTATTTACAACTAACCTCCCTAGAAGAATAAGGACACCAAATCAAAATGTGAGTAGAATAAGAAGAATGAAAATCTTAGAAATCTTGGAAACCACATCCGGATAATTACTCAGAAAATTTGGCAATCTCCAAGACCCATCTGAATGAACACAATCCTTAACCATTAAATTTGGATCCCAAACCTCATTACTCATATCAACAAAATCTGAAATGATAACACCTATCCAATTATCCTACCAAAAATGAACTTTAGAAGAAAGGCCTACAATCCATATACTGTCTTTATAAATTTGAATTTGCATAGACTGAACAGAAAGCCAAATAGAAGAAGTTAAATAAAAATGGCCATCAAATTTGCCTTCAAACCGTGACCTTAAGAAACCATCCACATAAGAAGAGTCAGATAGCACCTTCCATGCCAATTTACTCAATAAAGCATCATTAAAAAGGTTGAGATTTTTAACACCTAAACAGCCCACTTTCAATGGAGAAGTACAAACTCTCCAAACAACTGGAGCAGCAGCAACAATATTGATATTACCAATCCATAAAAAATTTCAAATAACTTTACGCAAAAAATTAATCAGCGAGGCCGACCATTTATAAATCAAAAAAGAATGAACAAATAAAGAAGTTATGACCGAATTGATAAAGCACAACTGACCAGCATAAGATAAAACCTTACCCGACCAAGTATCAAAACGCAGCAGGATCCGATCTACTAAAGGCCTAAGATGAACAAGTTTAGGTTGGCCCTTTAAAATCGGAACTCCTAAATAAGCTAAAGGAAAAGAATCATGCCTCATTCCCACCTACCAAACCAAGGTTGACGGATGAGTTGATGAAATAGTATTTCCAAAATGAATGAAAGATTTGTCCCAACTAACATGCTGATTGGATAAATCACCATAGACATTAAAAACCGAAAGCACATTCTGAATATTTGATTTATTACCTCGGCAGGACAACAAAATATCATCCACATACAAAAAATGTGTAGGAGCTAAAACTTGTATGGTAGCGAACATGGCACTAACTCACCAATTTCCACCTTTTGTAAAATAAGCCTACAGAGAAAATCTTCTACAATACCAAATAAAATATGAGACAACAGATCCCCCTGCCGAACACCTTGAGAACACGAAAAGTACCTAAAAGGAGAACCATTCAAAAGAACTAAAATATGTGCAGAGGATAAGATATTAACAACCCATTCACAAATTGAAGGAGAAAATCCAAAAGCATGAAGAACATCCTTCAAGAAAGACCACCAAAGAGTGTCAAAAGCCTTGCAGATATCAATTTTCATAGCCACATTACAACCAAAACACTTCTTGTCAAGTAAATTGGCACATTCAGAAGCCCCAACAATACACTCCTAAATAGATCTACCTCTAATAAAACCAAATTGATGAGGAGAAACAATCCGATTAGCAATTCCTACTAAACGATTAGCCAACACCTTAGTAATAATTTTGAACAAGAAATTACTAAGCATAACTGGCCATAATTTGTCTATTGTAATCGCATCATCTAACTTCGACAATAAAATCATAAAATTAGAATTAAACTATAGCCACAATATCCAAAGTAATAATATCCAGCATGAAAAAACAATCCTGAAAACCCATCAGGATTTGGGGCACTAGAACCATCCGACTTAAAAACCACACCTTTGATTTCTGCCTCCGAAGGAACCTTACAAAGTAAATAATTTTGATCCTCGGTAACCAAAGAAGGAATCACCTGCCTAATTATCCCAAAATTTTGACTATTGGCCCCTGAATCCAAAAATAAATTCTGATAAAAAGAAAGGACATGATCTTGAATAACCTAACATCATAAATTAATGAACCATCCACCATCAAATAAGTTAAAGGTTTATTAACTTACCGAGACCATGAAACCTTATGAAAGAAAGTAGTATTCCTATCACCTTCTTTTAACCACCAAGCACGACAATTATCCTTAAGCAACATTTCTTCCCTTCGTAACTCCAAATCCAAATTAAAATGGGCCTCTACCTCCTGCTTAAAAAGATCTTCTAAAAACCCATCACGAGCCATCGAATTTTGAATGTCCTGTAAATGAAATTGAGCTTGCCGAACCCGGACATCCATATCGCCAAAAACATTTAAATTCCACAGCTTCAAATCCTCTTTAACCTTACAAAGCTTGAACATAACTCTTTGAAAAGGAGAACCAAAAGCCTCCACACTCCAAGCTTGCCTAACAATCCCATGAAAATATGCATGAGTACTCCACATAGACAAAAATCGAAAAGGTTTGGGACCAAAACCCGCTCATTCTTCTCTATATGAAGTAACAAAGGGTTATGATCAAAGTGATGCCACAGAAGAGCTAAACAATCAATCACATCCCAAAAATCCACACCATCTTTATGACAAAAAGATCTATCCAAATTACTTTCCACATAACTGTGTAACCCTTTCCTAGCCAAAGTGAAAAAAGTGCCTTTAATCTTAATAGGAAACAAGTCACAACTATCCACAACTTGTCGAAAATCAGTACAAGAAAGCCTCAAAGGATTCTTACCAATCCTTTCATGCACACCCATCACTGCATTAAAATCTCCCATAAAAAACCAAGGCCTTGAAACCAAAGCATGCAAATCTTCTAAAGAGGACCAAAGAATCCTCCAAGTTCGATAAAAAAACATTGCCATAAACAAAAGTAAAGAGATTAGAAGACCAAGAAATTGTTACTTGTTGTTCTTCCACCGAAGTAATGGAAAAATCAGAAAATAACAAATCACAAACTAACACCCACATAGTTAGAACTAAAGGAAAGGCTAAACCATCCCTCATGTTTAAGGTTAAAAGAACAAAACCTAGAGAATGCCATAAAGAGACCAAAGAAGAACACCAATCTATTAATGGCTTGACAAGACAACTAACATCAGGCTTATGCTGAACATAAAAGGATTTAAGGGCTCTTCGGGTATCTTCATTCCCAAAGCCCTTAAAATTTCAATAAAAACACTTCATTGAAGTAGAAGATGCCTTAGTGATAAGCTTTGAAACTCCAATTTCATGCACATCTTGAGAAACCCGTTGTCCAACATTCTTGGAAAGACGGCCCCTCATCCATGTTTTCCGCCCTTGCCGATTTAAAACAAGCATCGTCCACTGAAATCAAAGACAGAACCTAAACTAAGCCACCCGTGTCCAAAACAACATCCTCATCCTGAACTATAAGTGACAACTCGAGATTTGAACTTTCCAAAGGAACCGGTTGAACAAAATCTAAATTATCCTTATGCTCCTCAAACTCATCATTTGCCCATTTCTTACTCTGAACCGCCAATGCAGCAACATTGGAAACCTGATTTGCAACAATACCAGACGTAGAAGGAATCACACCAACTGAGTTCTCACGCAATGCCTCAAAAGTATTACTAGTCACCACCCTAACTGGATCCTCAATGTCTTTCTGAATAATATGCTTCTGTGAAACCATAAATCCTCCATCCGACTAAACCCCTTCCTGCACAACCAGCCCATCTTTTTCAACCATCAGATTCTTTGCTACAAAAACTGATTTATTGTTCTCCTTCTTCAAGAACGCACCACCATCTTTTGTAACTCTTTTGACTCACTACTATCCAACCTCCTACAATTGGAAATAACATGTACCACACTATTGCAAGATGAACAAAAAGCTAGAAGATTCTCAAATTGCAAATAAACTATAATTGCCCCTCCCGCCTTATTAAGCATAATAAACTCAGGTAAAAATTTAGACAAATCAACATCCAAAAAAATGGGGGCAAAATGACCAAACTCACCGGTTAAAGTATTTTGATCAAATTTAAGAGGAACTCCTACACATCTATCTAAATCTGCAAGAATATTCGAATGCCAATAAACCCAATTAAGGTAAAATTGAACCCAAACTTGAGAATTTGTAAATTTTTGCATGTCAGGCTTGAAGTCAGGAGACCATTCATTTAGCCGCAATATACCCAAATTCGTTTCTTGTCCTCTTCTGAATACAAAAGCACATGAAAATAAAATATTTTCCCAAAGAAATCAACTTCCAACTTTGTAAGCTCCAAAAGTCCGAAAGTTTGTTTTTCAAATTAGCGAGCTTCCAAGGCTTCTCCCTTTAGACAAAACCACACGGGCAATCAACGAATGACAACAAAGATCCAAACATTCTTGAATGCCTTCTCATTGAGTTGCGCAGACATAGTGTCACCAATAAGTGCAACTTTGCTCGAATCTCCAACCGAAGGAACGAAAGTCATCAAGCCACCGAGAGCTGTTGCATAGGACTTTCCATAAGGTGCCATGTCTAACTATGCCACTGGAATAACAAAAGGTGCCATGTTCGATTGTCCCGGCTTTGTTTCTAAGCTCGGCTTCAAAGACCGTATGCCATCAAACATGACAATAGGTGAAAAATAACAACCATCACCACATTGCATTGTTGCACAATCCTAATCCTAACAGGTGCACAAACTCCCCAAGCAACAACTAGAAATTGCAAGTGAATGACCCATGCAGTCACCGACACTCGTCCAAAACCAGAAAGTCACCAAAAAGCCAGAAAGGCAACTCTCGTCAAAATCCAGAAAGTTGTCACCGTTGGACTCAACTCGTAGACGTAGACAACACAACATAGACAAAATAGAGAATAGACCGACTTCTCGACTTGTAGACATTGTCAACCAGACGAACATCATGCCATTGTCGAGCAGCATAACCAGAGACCCGAAACTAGGCCAAGCCGAACAGATAAAGCAGGCCGACGTGATGAACCAAAGACCGTCGAAACACTATCGTTAAAACTGAAAACAAACCCCAAAACCAAAGTAGCCAACGCCGAAAATAATAATAATAATAATAATAATAATAATAATAATAATAATAATATTATAATAATAATAATAATAATCAGAATAATTTACTTAAAAAGCTTAGAGAGTATGCATCTCAACTATGTTGGCACCCTTTAAAGTTGAACAAGCAAACTTTAATAATAATAATAATAATAATAATCGAAATGAGATTACACATTCACGCCAAAACCTAGAACATTCCAACTAGGTTGGCACCCTCCACGCTAAGAGCCGAAGTAAGCAAAAATAAAATAAACATAAGAAAAAGATACAACGAGTTAAGAGAAAAAATCTCGGACAACCACCTTGGCCTCATTAAAACTTATTTGAAAAAAATCACAATCGAACAACAACAAATAAGAAAAAGAGTATCAAAGAGGCAAGCCGAGCAAAACAAATAAAAATAATAACAACACATACTAAATAAACCTATAAGCTTGTTGACGAATAAAATCTTTATGGTAGACAGAAGCATAGAAATCTAAAATTGAAAACTACTATTTTTCTTCAAAAATATTTAAATCATGCTTAGAAAATAAATCAAAAACTCAATTGAAGAAATAAAATCTAAACACAAACACCAACACAAATTATATCATATATTCATGCATAACAAAAACTTTCTTCAAAATTACTACTTCGTGCTGCTAAGGTGTTGAAAAATTAAAAATAAAATCTATAAAATAAGAATACAAAAATAATAGTGAGAATACTATAAATAGAGTAGAAAATCAAATGAATATTCTCAATTTTTGCTTGTATTTCACTAATTACATTAGTCATATTAATAAGCTTATATATTAAAGTTTGCTTCAACAGATGATGCTAGAATGTATGAGAAAAAAAAAAAAAGGGTTATATATGTTACAAATATTTATATAAAATATCATAAACTATTGAGAGTTACAAGTTTTGAGTCGCATCCATATTCATAATAAATATCTTAATATTTTTAAAAATAAAATATAAATACTTTTGATTTTTGTTAATTAATTCTGTATTAGCTAGTTTTTTATAGTGATGTTGAATTTTTATCTCATATTTGAGTGGCATAACAAAAACAATAAACCCATATATATACATGTTGATGAAATATATATTTTTCTTTAAGAAATTATTTTAATCCTTATTAACTATAAAATTGGCATTGCAGTATATATTAAAGTGAGATATAAATACTTATAGAAAGCTTTTTATTTATTTAAATATTTTTTTAAAAATAATTTGTAACTATTTAATAATTCAAAAGTGATATTATATTATTTATGAAGAGAAAGAAATAAAAAATAAAAAAAAGGATTTGAAATATTATTGCTCCGTTTATATGGGATTTGGAGGTGGGGACAGCAGTGTCTACAACTCCATATATAGTTGTAAGAGGGGAAAAACAAAGGAGGTCAACGCTTTTAGAAACAAGATGGCGTCATGTTCCACGTCATCCTACTACCCCGCAACAATTCCAAACTTCCCCCCTCGCTTTTGCTTTAAGTACCCCCCGAACCCTTCTTCAACTTCTTCATTCCCTTCCCTTTCCATTCTCCCTCTCGCCCCCCATACCCACGCGCCATGTACGGTTTCCACTCCTCCGCATTCCCACGCGCCTCCGATTCCCTCGGCGACTCTCCATTCCCGCCCCCTCCTCCTCCGCCGCCTCCTTCTCACTCGCCGCTCCTCCCCGACCACTTCTCCGGCGCCGACTTCGACCCCCTCCACGAAACCCTCCGGTTTCTCGGCTCCGAAGTCAGCAACAGCTGCAGCAGCGGCTGCAGCAGCTACGGCTCTCCCAGCTCCCTCGCGAGCCACGGCGCTCACAAGCCGAGCCTCATTCAACGCAGCGTCAGCAGCCATTCCCTCCAGAAGAATGGAACCCACCGCGTTCTCTCGTCGGTCGCCGAGCTCTTGGAGTCTTCCGAGAACGGTCCGGTGAGGAGGGTTTACAGCACGGGAGATTTGCAGGTGAGAATGTGGAAAATGACATAAATACCCGCCCATTTTTTCATTCGGTCATTCATTCCTCCCTATACTCTGCTCAGACTACTGCTGGTCCGCCTGCTCGTAGGCTTTTACTGTGTTAATGATTGGCTGCAACTGAGCCACATGCATCTTTTTGTGCACCTCTAAAACTACCCGCATTTGATTTTGTATATCTGTATATTTTTATTTTTTAAAATTTTGGTATTTTTTTTTCAAAATTAATTATGTGGGCTGGGGTGCAGAGGATCAACCTGGTGCAGCATAGCTATCGATCAGAAAGTCCATTGTCAAATGAGAGAAGTATGATCATCGAAGGGATGACAAAAGCCTGCCGTTACAGTCCGGAAGAGAGAAAAGAGAGAATCGAAAGGTATCGAAGCAAGAGAAATCAGAGGAACTTCAATAAGAAGATTAAGGTTGTCCCTTCCTCTCTTTTCACCATTTTTTTTGTTTTTTCATTTTCTATAATTCTACTATAATATTACTGACTATACTTTTGCTTTTTTTGTAAAAATAATATTTATTTATTTTTGCTAATTATAATATGGATTTCCTAATTAGTAATTTGACTAGGCAGTGGCACTAGCACACAACAATGATAACTAATAAGCAAAGCATGGCATTATTCGTGTTCTTTTGAAGGTTGGCCGAACACATTTTTCTAAATTATTTTTACTTTCAATGGTGCTATCATTCTGACCTTTGTTTCTGTCACATCGTGCTTTGAGATTCCTAAATAGTGATTTTCAATATTATACATATACATGGTCAACTATAGCTAGGAAAGCTTCTATGAAAATTTGTCATGATAAATTTAGGAAAAGATAAAGTAAATTTTAAACCTTTAAAAGTTAAAAGTTCATGGATTTTGGTGTTATGGTATGTTTGATAATGAGTTTAGAATTGACTAAATCAATAGAATTGAATTATGTAAAATTTTATCTTAGCCATCCGAATATGTTTGGCTTTTTTGTTGTTACAATTTGTTTTAGTAGTTAGTTTGACCCTGACCTCACAATTTTTTGCTCCCTGTTTATGTTCCATACTAACTATTATTCCTTATATTTGTGAGAATTTTTGGATTCTTTTATCATGTAAATCCTCAAGGATTCTATTCCTATACTTTTTATATGGAGATGTGAAATTTTCAAATTTTATAAGAAAAATGCATGGAGCAAGTTGGGTAATTGGTGTTTTGTATTAAATTATGACAACCACTTGTATCTTTTTCTCTTTGTGCCTAATATTTCGTTTGAATCCTTTGCCTTAAACTAATGATTTCTGATTTTGAATTTTCTGATATTTTTGGATTCAGTATGCTTGTAGGAAAACATTGGCAGACAGCCGGCCCCGAATCAGAGGTCGGTTCGCCAGAAACGACGAAATTGAGAAGAATTCTCAAGTTCAGTGGAGCCATATCGGTGCAGAGGAAGACGAAGAGGATGAAGATAACTGGATCAACTTACTTGATGCCTTATCTTCAAATCTAATTCCTTAATTTGGCCAAGGAATGATTTTAGTCAATTGGATATGTTTCAGCATTAATAGCTTAATTGCCTACAGTGTGGCAATTTCATTTCTAGGTTGTTGTTTGATGTAATACTTTAAGCGCTAATTAGCTTAACGTAAGCAGTGTATATATAACTCTAATTTGTATTAGTCCAATGCAAAATGTGGATTTCAAGTATTCAATTATAAGCTTTTTACTGGCAATTAATTGTTTGTCAACCTTTAAAAAAAGAAAAAAGAAATTATTAATTCACAATTCAGAAAGAATCTGCAAGTTTGAAATCACAATCTAATACTGCAATTTTCATAAATTTGAATTTATGAAAAATTAACTTAAAATTAAGTTATATATTTTAACAAAACTGTTTGAAATTGTGCAAGTTTCTGCAGACCTAGCTGATAATACTGCAATTGGGATTTGCACTAGGCCTCGACTGCAAATTATACAAGATTTGTTTAAAGTGCTTTAAAGAATATACAGCACCATGATATATAAAAGTTGGGAGTAGATAGATAAAAACAAAGTCACTGTCAAACTGAAAAAAGGCCAAAGTGACAGCCACCATGATCTCCAAGAGAGTGAGATCAACCAATGTGGGGTTAAAACGCAGTGTTATGGAATAGCTTATTTTTTTCTTTTTTCTTTTTCCAAAGAGCTACAAACTATTGGATTCTTAACTGAAAAAAGCCTACAAGTAAGGCAGTAGAGCAAAGTGGGAAAGAAATTTGAGTTTTCTATGGCTAAATCTATTGGCGTGTCATACAAGGGCAATTGTGATAGTCCCATCACGATTGCAGAGAGATAAGAGAGGGTGTTATTTGGTTTTATTGGTTTTGTGGCTGTGAAAGAGAGAAGAACTCCAAAGGCGTGAAGAGACATAGACAACCACAAGCCAAGCAAAATGTGCCTATTCAATCAATCAATCAACGTTCTTTCTTTTTTCTTGTTTTTTTCTCTTTATTATGATTTTGAAGTGAAAAATTTAAACAGTTTCTTTCACCCAAAATTCCATCCCAATTGCAACTTTCCTGTTTCTGTACCAAGAAGCTTCTCCCTATTTTGTTATTCAGTTTAATGTCCAAAAATATTTGTGGGATAAATCTATACGTCTTCTTTTTCACATTTTAAGTTTATATAGTAAATTTTATTTGTATAAGAGAAGGATAATGCATATATCTATGCCACCAAAATATTTTCTCAAAAATTGAAATTTTTTTTTTTCTGATATTGAAAGTGACCGGATTCATGGTTTCAAAAATAGTTAAAAGAAATAATCAGTTGCATCAATTTACTAATGCTGGATTTATTGATAAATTTATCTAATTGGCTTATTTTTTTATTCATTTATTTATATAAATATCCGAACTAATAACATATTAATACGTATTATTTCATAAATATACTTTGTAAATATTTTAATATGTTTAGCATTACTTTATGTCAATTATACTAGTTTTCTTTGTTTTCTTTTCGGTTCAATAAGGTTATGTTTGTTGAATATTAATACAATGACACTGTTATATCTAAGATATGTGGTATTAGTTGACTGTTATTTTAATAGACAACAAATATCCTAATTGCATAATAGCTGACAAATATCCTTATTGAAAATTTTCTTCCAGCGAAGTTAATGTTGTCTCTTGAGCCTCACGCTCCCTTTGTTGGTAAAAAAACAAAATCCTAATTGCAGATATGTCCAAATTAATAAAATTTATTTAATTAGTGCCCGAATCTTCACTCATTTCATGTGATAAAATTTATAAACAGCGGAAATTGTAATTTTTTGAAAAAGACAAAAAAGCTAAAGAATCCAAATTGTATTTATTCTTGAAATATGTCATATTTTCAAATTGGTAACATTATTCTTTGTATACTTTTGGCCGCGTTGTTTTTATTAAAGAATCCAATTAAGATAGACTTCTCCGATCTCCATCCATGTTGAGCCCATTAATTTTCTGTAGCCAATTAAAAAAAATTAATATTAGACGTACGAAAATATTCATTTAAATTATTTATTAAATATATAGTAGATAATGTATTAATATTTAATTGATTTATTCATTTATTTAAAAATTTATTTTATTTTAGTATTTATAGCATTATAATAGTAACAATAATAATAATGGTTTTGATACATATATAGTGATCAACTCCTAAGAGCACAGGACAACTCACCACGGTCAAAAGCAACAGCATCCAACAGGGCAATATAAAATGCACACTCAGCAACTCACTGATCCTCCTCTCTATCTTTCCTTTCTTTTCATTTTTTTCTTTTTTGTTACATCTCTTTTAAAAGTCCTACTTTGGCTTTACAAAACCAAACCAATGTTTTGTTTAATCATAGAAACACCAAATTTTATATTCAATCTCTTTGCTAACCAAGTAGTCGCTCATGTTACTGAATCATGAGTAGAAAATTATAATAAGAGAAGCCTCATCATGTGCTTAAAATTAGACAAAATATAATCTGACTTTAACTAAAGGCTATGTTACTTGAGGCAGACTCAAAAGCTTGGGAGGTCGGCCCCTCTTGTTTTTTGTCCGCCGGCGGTGGTTTACCCACTAATCCATTTTAATAAACACATAATCAAAGCAAAGAGAGCATTAATATTGTGCAAGTGTAATAGGAATGCTACATACATAGGGGTTGATGACCATGAACCTAGTAAGGAAAGCAGAATCTTCTTGACATGGGTTGTATGTGGCCCAAAATGTTATGTCTATTTTGTTTGCTGACAGTTAGATCATCAGCTCAGCAAGCCAAAATTTTGAAGAGAGCGAATCATGTTATGGAACTATTAAAGTATATAATTTAATTTCAATCTAGCTACTTTTTAAAAAAAAAATTTGAGAATAATAATACTGAATTTTTGTTTAATATGACAATACAGCTGTAGATTTTAGATTCAATATAAATTATTTCTAGTTTTTAAAAGTTAATTTCATTTTCGCATGTTGAGCTCTTTTTATGGGTTCATATGTCATGTTCAGCTTCTCAAATGTTCATAAAATAAAGAGCTTTGGATCTTACACATATATAGAAATTCTCAATTCTAAAGCTTCAAAAAATTGGGGTAAGCAAATGAACCCAAACAATTCTTTACCACAGCAAGAATGAGAGGGCCTCATGTCTCCTTGATGAACAAGTACCAAATCCTATGCAACCCCTACTGCCTTTTTTTTTTTTTTTCGGTGGTGGTGCTAAAGAACAATCCCTACTGCATGGTTTGGAAAGGAGAAAGACAAGCTTAATTATGAAGATCGTGGTTGATCAAGCATAAAGACAAAAGGAGCCGCTATGTCATTATAATAATATATCACTGCTATATATATAGGAAAAACAACATAGCCATATTTCTTTTCAAATAAAGAAATCATAATTTAACGCACTATGACATGAGAAGCATGCCATATTTCTTTAACAAAATGAAGAACATTGACCTTGTGCTATGTGACAGGATATTGACTATGCTTAATCATACATGAAATTCATCAAAATTATTCATGGCTACAAAATACAACAGAAAATTAGTATAAAGAAAACTTAATGAGAGGAATGTACACTACAAGAAAAATGATGATCTTTCAATGATCGTCAAATTATCATTTATGACGCATTAAAATGGCAACGTAGTATTAAATATCAAAGACGATGTAATTTGAATTAATATATAATTATTAATTATTTTTACATAACTGCAACGTGCAAATTGAAAAACGTCGTCTTAAAATTCAGAAAATATGACGTACACGTAAAATTTATGTGTCCACGAATGGAGTCGAAGTGGCGTGACGTGGCAACTTAACATGACGATTTTCCACTATCGTGTAAAACACATTAAATATGATGGTCAAGACCGTCGTAAATAACAAAACGTCACCGTTTAAGGCACCAAAAACGATGTACAATGTGTGTCGTGGATAACAAGCTTTGACAATGCACACTTTACGTCGTTTAAATACTTTACACGATGCACAATGTGCGTCACAAATAACCAAAAAAGACGACGTACATTGTGCATCTTGGATAACTATTTAGCGAGATAAGGGGATTCACATGGTGGCCCCTTTGGACGTGACATGTTTACTATTCACCCCTCACTCCACTCTTCTTCATTCCCTTCATTTTCCCCAATTTCCACGTGGGGCGCTTGTGACTTTTTTATTTTTATTTTTATTTTATTAACTCAATTATCTTTGATTGTTCACCCAAAAAAAAAATACAAACCATTTTTTTTTATGAATATTTATTAACTCAGTCATATACTAAAACAACACCCTCACAATAATAGTTTTATATATTGCATTTGGCATTGGCATAATAAACAACATTCTGGAAAAGTTTTGGAGATTTTAGTATTTCTATTTTATTCAATTGTAATAAAAATTATATATTATTGTTCAATATTTTTTAAATAAAATATATGCTTGTCTAAATAATTTGCTTTTGATAGATTAAAAGGAAAAAAATTTAGCATAAGTCTTGAATTTAAAATATGGTGCGTCATCCATAACCAGCAAAGACGTCGCACAATGTGCGTCGTCCTTAGTCATTTAAATCAAACAATGCCGTTTTGAAAAGGTTAATTAGGATTTTTTATTCCTTTTCTTTTTCATTTTACTCAAACCCGAAAACTTCCACGACAGCGTCGAAGTCTTTGGTTTTGGACCCAAGCATATTTCTTCGCCGTTTGTCTCCAAAAACAAGCCAAAATTGTGTTATTTTGCTATATGTAAGTAATACTTTGAGCTTTAGTTTCATTAGATGGTTTTTTATGCTTGATTTTAAGTTTTTTAGTTTCAGAATTTATGCATATTTGGATTGTATTGTGGTGATTTTCTAATGCGTTTATTGAGTTTTTTTTATTAAGTTTTGATTTTGACCTGCTTTCTGTATATTTGTTCATGTTTTCTAAGCATGATAGGATTTGGTGGTGGTTTATTGTGTGTGGGTGGTGGCGGTTTTGAACTTGAGAGGCATATTCGGTGTGGATAGCTACGAAATTTGGTGGAAGTTTTGAGTTGATAGGCGTATTGGGTGGCTGCGGATTTGTGTCGTCGGTGGATTCGGTGTATGCCCATCAAAGAAGATGCACAATGTGCGTCTTCTTTAATGGAATAGACGACGCACATTGTGCGTCATCTTTGATGGGCATACACGACGCAAATTGTGTGTCATGTTTGATGTCGTTGATGACCATTTACGACACGTATTGTGCGTCGTGCACCCACCAAAGACAACGCACATTTTTCCATGTCAAACCATAACACGATGCGTTTTACCCGTCATATTATTTGTGAATTAGTCACGTGGATCTGACATATCTTGGTTGTATAAAGACATGTAAAAACCGTCGTATTTGATACTAAAGACAACGATTTTTGTTTGTCGTTTATTCTTAGGAATTTTTATGATGCTTAATACGACAATTTCAAACCGTCGTCTAAAGCCTTGCAGACGACGTTTTATGTTCGTCGTGGAAAGGGTATTTTTTTGTCGTGGTAAAGCAAATGTAAATTGCAACATGAAGAATAAGAAATTGTCATAAAGACCAACTTTCAGTTCTTTCCACATTACAAACTTTCTTACAATTCTAATATTTGAATGCACCATGTCATATAATTGAGATCAGTATCAAAATTTTGAAAAATATATTACAAGGGTTTTGGTTAACAAATTATTTTATCTATAGCTTACAGCTAATGACACCATCTTGTGATTGCAAATCATGAATATCTATTCTAGTCAAGTCAAGTTGACATTCACAATCTCTAATCGACTAAGCTTATTTAGGTCTGCCCTCGATGGTTGTAATAGGAGCTCTGACTTCCATGGCACCCTACAATTTTTGGACAAAGTTGCTTTAGCTTGTTCCATGGAGAGCCCAAGCAAAGAAGATAATTTTGCAACACCATATGGCCCTCTTAGTTTAAAACTAGTAGGACGAGTAGCAGTGGAGATGATTAGCTTCTTCTCCCAAATCCAATCTACCAATAATTGAAATTTTCAAGGTATCTTACCAATAACATGCTATGGGAAAGACACATGAAAGGTGCATAACAAACATGCCTATCAGTGTACATTTCAAATCTTATGTAACTAAAATTGATCATATCTAATCCCATTTCTAAAAGGCACAATCACAACCTTGCAACAGTATCATTTGGTTGGATATTTGTTTACCTGGAAACCAATGAATTTTTCTGGAGTAAAGTAGGTTAACTGTTTATAGCTAGGCAGATAGCTAAAAAAGATTACCAAAGAAAGAAAGGAAAGACAATGTAGGACGAAAAAGGCTCAAAACAATGAAACATAGTATGTAGCAATGATTACAAATATAACTCAACAATATTCCAAGCACATTGAATTGAAGTGACAATTATATGGGTATAATCACTCACCTAAAGATATCATCAACCGAGCCGATCCATGCATCCTCATCATGGACTTCCGAGAGATCATGGTTGTATAAGAGATTACAAAGATATGAAAAAAGCTCTATTGTGTTCACAAGAGTAAAATCATTTATACAGAGAGTGCATATACATGTGGGTGCAACAAATAAGAGAGAGCTAATCTACTTGAGTTTTATACTGATGGAATAAGTATTGTACCGATATGAACAAAAAACAAGTAATTAATTAACTAACTGTGTGATGTACATGAGCTTCTCTGTTATGCCTCCTTAAGTTGGTGATTTGATCAAGAACACCAAGCTTGCCTCAAAGAAACATGAGTCACTGTCTTGGTAATGACTTTGTTAAAGCATTACCTAGCTAGTTTGTGCTGGAAATGTGAGAAACTCAAATTGCACCAGCTTCAATTTTGTCCCTAACGAAATGAAATCCTATCCTTAAATGTTTCATCTTTGAGTATAGCTTCTGGTTTGTACAAACATAGGTGGTGCTAAAGATATCACAATAGATTGTTGGAGGGATGGAAAACCAAACCTGAAGCTATTGGAGTTGTGATTGCAACCAGCAGATTTCTGAATCTGTATGTGCAACAAAGTGATATTCAACTTCAATGGAGGAGCGAAAAAAAAGATTTTTGCTTCTTGTCATTTATGAAATGGGACTGCTGCCCAAGAATGCCACACAAGCTGTAGTTGAAGTATTATCATCTCTACTACCAACCCAATCGGCATTGAAAAAGGCATGCAAGGCAAGAGGAGAGTGACGCCGAAGCGAAAGACCAAATGAAGCTTTGCCTTTGAAGTAATGTAGCAAATGTTTTACTGTTGCCCAGTGTGCTGAGGTAGGTTGATGCTAAATTGTGAAAGCTTATCCGCAGTGAATGCAATGATGGGTTTGATCAAGGAAAGATATTGAAGACATCCAACGGTTTGGCGATATTGGGTGGGAGATGGAAGCAGTGTACCGTCTAATAGAAGAAGAGAAAGAAAGGCAACCATAGGTATCGTGCATCACTCATATTGGTTTTCTCAAGAAGGTCCAATATATATTTTTGTTGGGACAAGAAGATGCCTGATGCTATGGGAATTCCTTCCACACCCATAAAATAGTTGAAATCTCCAAGATCTTTCAAAGAAAATTTGTTAGACAGAGAGGTCACGAAGGAACCTAGAAATGTAGGATTATTACATGTAAGAAAGAGATCATCAACGTATACTAACATTTACAAAATAATCTCATTTTTTGTTGAAAATAAAGACAGAGGTATCTGGGTATGAGTTTTTGAATCTATAAGTAATGAAGAAAGATTTTATTGATGATGATTTTAGTTCATTGAAGCATGCCCTAGGGGCTTATTTCAAGCCATAGATTGCTTTGTGTAATTTACAGACATAGGAGAGCTTGGTATTGTTAGTGAATTTTGATGGTTGTGCCATGAAGATTCATCTTGTAATATGTCATTCAGAAAGGCATTATTGATGTCTATTAGCCTTAGTATCCAATTGTTAGACAATGCAATGCATAGCACCACTCTTATTGTTGCCGCTTGATTACTGGATTGAAAGTATCTGAAAAATCAATGTCAAGCCTCTAATGGAAGCCTTTGGCCACAAGATGAGCCTTGTATCTGCTTACAATGCCACGAGGTTGTCGCTTAGTCCGTAACACCCATTTTCATTCCACTACATTCTGGTTTGGAACATGTGGAACAAGAATCCAAGATCGAGTTTTTAGAAGTGCATTGAACTCATTTGCCATAGCTCTCTACCAACAAGGAAGACACATAGCTTTATTTTGC
This sequence comes from Ochetophila trinervis, assembly GCA_003254975.1. Lineage (NCBI taxonomy): Eukaryota > Viridiplantae > Streptophyta > Magnoliopsida > Rosales > Rhamnaceae > Ochetophila > Ochetophila trinervis. Next base: position 85,045 of record QANX01007349.1, read on the forward strand.
ATTTTGTGGTTTTGCATCTGGATGAGTTGGATGTGTGGTAGTAGCATAGCATTCAAGTAGTTTCTAAGGCTTAAAAATATTGTTGAGAGTCCTTGTATGCATTGCATGTGTACGTTTTTTAGAAGAGATGACAAGTGGTTTGGCATGAGGTGGTGAAAGTGAAGATTAAATCACAGGTTTGACATCAGTGAGTGCATGTGAGGGACCATGTGAAGTTTCATTAATGGGCTAACATATGATCGACTTCTTGAGAATTGTAGAGTTGGTGATATTCTTAACAAAGAGGAAGACTTAGGACTAGGAAGTTGATGACATGTTTTACTTAGACTAGGGGACATAATTCTTGATAAAGAAGAGAGAGGATTGATATTTGTTGTGGAAAGATCACGAGTTGGTGATGGGATGCAATTTATATATATTTTATGTACCTTAATACTTGATTTGAGCATGTTTTATTTACTTAAAATAGATTAATTTGTATTTTTCTACGTTTTAGGTGGATTTGAGCTTAAAGAAATGAAAAATGAAGTAACAATGGTAAAATCGTAATTCAACAGAAAAAAATGAAAAAACAGTGGTAAAACCATAATTAAGCAGTTTTGGCATCAGTTGGCAGCAAGCACCAGGGCCATTCCCAGGCACCTAGTTGGGTGAGAACTCTTTTGTTTTTGCCCCTTTTTGTGACTTTTTAGCCCTAGATTTTAGTATAAATATGTTTTATCATTGTTGTAAAAGGGGAGTCGACTTTTAGACAATTTTTACCATTAGAATTGAATTTTTTTCTCAAGTTTGTGTTTCTAATCTTCTACTCTTGAGATCAGAATAATTCATGAAACTAGTAAACGATTGATCATAAACATAAAAATTTCAATTCTTCATTCAGTTTAGCATAAATAATTGGCACGGCCTAATTATTTTATATTTCTCACTAAAATAAACTAATACAGATACCGTCATGAATTAGTTATAAATTCTGAAATTAAAAGACAAACTCTACAAAAATTAACAGAAACTGAGATTATAACATTTAAAGTCTATTTGCTACTATTTATTAAAAACCCAATACGATTGAGAATTTAATTTAGCAATAATCCAATCTCACATAAAAATAACAGATCCAAATTATAATTATGAAAAATTGAAAATATAAACAATAAATACATAAGAACATAAATTGAATGATTAAATTGGATTGAAATAAAAATAAGTCTCACAATTGCATAACTAATTTAGAATTATTCTTACCCTATAATAGAAGATTAGAAGCACAAACTTGAGAGAAAAATTCAATTCTAATGGTAAAAATTGTCTAAAAGTTAGCTCCCCCTTTACAACAATGATAAAACATATTTATACTAAAACTTATGGCTAAAAAGTCACAAAAATGCACAAAAACAAAAGAGTTCTAGCCCAACTAGGCGCCTAGGAATGCCTCTGGTGCTTGCTGCCAACTGATGCCAAAAATTGCTTAATTACGGTTTTGCCACTGTTTCTTCATTTTTCTGTTTAATTACGATTTTGCTACTGTTTCTTCATTTTTCATTTCTTTAAGCTCAAATCCACCTAAAACGTAGAAAAATACAAATTAATCCATTTTTAAGTAAATAAAACATGCTCAAATCAAGTATTAAGGTACATAAAATATATATAAATTGCAGCCCATCAAATACCCCCACACTTAATCTTTGCACATCCTGGGCAAATCATAAAATATAATATTTCAAAAAAAACTAAATCAATCAAGTAACGAAAAATTATAGACAGAGACACAACCAAAAAATTCAACAACTAGCACATCATAGTCACATGAATCCAACAATCTTTAGCCTTATCAACAACCAACTTAATTAAGCTCAATTCAAACTAGCACGGCGAACAACTCGCAGAATTCTCTCTAATCACTCAAGTGTTTACAAGGTTGAAAATATTCTTTCAAATTCAATGCAAGAACTTTCTCTTCCATAAGCTTGCTTATCAATCTAATCTCCACCATCTAGCATACACTTAAGCAAAAATCTGAAGGTCTTTAAAATGTTGTAAGGTGGCTTAGGTAAAGGTAGGGTAGAAAAGAAAAATCATAAGAAAAACAATGGGCTAACATCCAAAATCCAACAGAGCATTCAAGATATGATCTTACCAATACCGATCAACATTTTCCAGCTATTTTTTTTCTCCTCTAAACTTATCACATTTAGCCATAATAATAATACTTTCATGACTCAAAGCAATGAGAAACATCAAAAACTAAACAACGCAATTGTTCACTAATCTCAGTCTCAGCCCAGAAACACAAATGAAAAGTAAACTAAAAAGCAAAACAAGATACGAATAAACAAAATAACAAATAAACTAAATAATCCAAAATTACAACCCCCCCCAAAGTATATATATATATATATGAAAAGAAAAGTAATATTCCTCTGAAAAAGCATAGCCCACATCATGCACAGGGACAAGCCAAAGTACTAGTGTGATCGGGTTTTTTTTTTTCGAATTTTTTTTTTGCTGCACCTCCTGCAAAACAAAAATAAATAAATAATAGTTAACTGAAATTAAGAAAAATTAAAACATAAAAACTTCTAAAATGAAATCTTTGTGGGTTGCCTCCCACAGAACGCCTTTGTTTATTGTCGTCGGCTCAACATGGCCTTGAATTCCTCATGTAATGGACTAGCCATCAAATATTTTGAATTTCTTCACTTCTCCATTGAATTCGAAGGTCAAGGCTCCTTCATGAACATAATTTTTTTCAATTTTTGTTCGATGTTATGATAATATGGTCATGAGCCTGTAACAACACAAACTAAAACAAAAAAAAAAAAAACTAGAATAGAAGTTAGAAATAAAAATCAGAGCACAGTCCCTGGCAACGGCACCAAAATTTGATGTGTGTAGGAAAAACCAAAATTACCATAACTATAGTAGTGGCAAGTCCAGTCGAATCCAGAGGGACTGTGTTCAATTCCAATTTAAATTCTATCATAGTAAAACACTAAACTAAAAATATAAAAAATGGGGGGTTTTAGATTGCTTGCAAAATAATCTAAATCAAATTAAAACTAGTGAATACTAAAAATAAATCAATGAGAGAAATTCTTGGAATCAAATAATTCATAAGACTAGTAAACAATTAATCATAGACATAAAAATTCCAATTCTTCATTTAGTTTAACATAAATAATTGGCACGGCCTAAATATTCTATATTTCTCACTAAAATAAACTAATCCAGATACCGTCATGAATTAGTTATAAATTCTGAAATTAAATCTAGAATCAACGTGACCTGAATTTATCTTAGAAAAGAATAAAGAACAAGAGAAAAGCCAAATAAAGACAAAAACTCTACAAACGTTGCAAAGTTTTAATCTAATTTATATTTTTCATAGAAAATTAACAGAAACTGAGATCATAACCATTAAAGTCTATTTGCTACTAACTATTAAAAACCCAATACGATTGAGAATTCAATTTAGCAATAATCCAATCTCACATAAAAATAACAGATCCAAATTATAATTATGAGAAATTGAAAATATAAACAATAAATACATAAGAACATAAACTGAATGATTAAATTGGATTGAAATAAAAATAAGTCTCACAATTGCATAACTAGTTTAGAATTATTCTTACCCCAGAATAGAAGATTAAAAGCACAAACTTGAGAGAAAAATTCAATTCTAATGGTAAAAATTGTCTAAAAGTTAGCTCCTCCTTTACAACAATGATAAAACAAATTTATACTAAAACCTATGGCTAAAAAGTCACAAAAACGCGCAAAAATGAAAGAGTTCTCACCTAACCAGGCACCTAGGAATGCCCCTAGTGCTTGCTGCCAACTGATGCCAAAAACTGCTTAATTACGGTTTTGCCACTATGTCTTCATTTTTTTTGTTTAATTACGATTTTGCGACTGTTTCTTCATTTTTCATTTCTTTAAGCTTAAATCCACCTAAAACGTAGAAAAATACAAATTAATCCATTTTAAGTAAATAAAACATGCTCAAATCAAGTATTAAGATACATAAAATATATATATATATATATATATTTAAATTGCATCCCATCAGTTGGTTAAGAAGATATAGATATATGTATAGGAAGGTAAAAGTGGATAGAGTTAAAGTAAGAGATGGAGTTGTTATCAATTGAGACATTGTGTGAAACCGTGTGTGATAAACATTGAAAGTAAACAGATGTTCAATGAACTGAACATGGTGTGAGTGATATAGCTTACCAATGACTGAGTTAAGGCAGACATATCCACTTTGGTTTCGTAGAGGACTCAAGTTGACACGTGGTTTTGAAGACTCTAATTTATGATTGTTGTATAACTTTTGCCACAGGTAGCAAAGACATCCAAAAAAAAGTACAAAATTATAATTTGGTGATTTTTGGAATATTTTTTCAAATATAGAAACTTGCCCATACAATGTGCACACCATCTATTTGATAAAATGTCAAGCACACACAAACATGCATAACAATGGTTAAATCACATGCATTCACGCTCACAGCAACACACATAATTACGGGGTTCCCTGCCCCAACCTTTCTATCTCATTAGAATAGGAAATCCAGCCAAGAGCCAAGCATAGACCACCGCATGCACCATCTCACGCCTCAAGTGCTTGGTTCCATCCGACCAACCAACCAGCCGTTGTCTGATGCTAGGCTCCAGCATATTACATATGCTCCAAAACCGTGCAGTTACAACCCAACTGCCCTAGGTGTGCTAGCACCAACCAGCTTAGGCCACATGGCCTTGCAGTGGACAACCCCACACTGCTGGGTACATGCTGTCAGCAACCAGCCACAGCCATCTGGCCGTGCAATTGCCTCCTGCAACTGCCTAGAGTCATGCTGTCTGCATCCTATGTGTGCCACATCTCGGTCCAACTCCAATCCACCATTGGATGCACGCCACCAAGGCAAGGGCCTACTGTAACCGCCCATAACTGCCGCCACAAGTCACCAGTGCCTGCTACCAACTCATCCCGTGTGTGGCAGTCATGCAAACAGCCATGTGGGCTTGCCTACACACTGCACGCGTGCCTGGCACATTGGTGCGCCCAGCCTTTGCGCCCTCGCTCAAGCCCACGCCTGCCTACTCATGCAAGCCCTTTGACTTGCACAAGCCCGCACCTGCTTGTACCTGCGCTACTCCCCGCAGCCAACCTGCCTGCACACCGAGCCTGCCTGCTCGCCACATTGCCTTGCACCTTGGAACCACATCGTGCCAAGCCTGCCAAGTCCGCACACTAGCCATGCTCACCAACATGTCTTGGTCCACAACATGCTGGGCATCAACCCATGCCATGCTGCCTTGGATGCGCCACTCTGCAGCCCACTGTGTGCTTGTGTGCCTACCCACACACACGCACACGCCACTGCACATCTGCTTGCACGCTGCCTGGCCGATGCACATCTATTGCACATATGCATGCATGCCCACACGCACATGCCATGCTGCACCTGCTCAACGCAGCCCACTGCACGTATGCATGCCTTGCTCTCACACACCCGCACTGTATCGCTGCACACATGCATGCTTTGCTCGCACACACATGCACTACCTCGCTGCACGCCCAGCATCCTGTTTGGCTTACGAGCAGCCCATCTACGAGCCTCATCCTTGCAAACGTCCCACACACAGCACCTGTCTGCATGCACGCCCACGTTTGCCCATATGTCCGCTCAATGTGCTGCCTGCTCACAGCACCTGCACCCATGTTGTTGCCTGCTCACAGCACCATGTCCGCACCACCTCTGCCCATGCTGCTGCCCGCTCACAGCGCATGGCTGCCACCTCCAGCCATGTTGCCTCATCGCATAGGCATATCAAGCCATTGGCCAATGCCATGCCCCCACTGTGCACCGAATACACAGTCACCGTGCCTTGCTTGCACTGGAATGCACCCATCACAGGCACACCCCCTCCTTGCATAGGCATGGTGCAAGACCAAACCATGCCTTGGCCGAGTGTGAACACACAAGGGTCTAACAAACCACTTGCACCTCCTAAATTCGATGTCCTCATTGAAGGGTCAAGCGTTTAAGTCTCCCTCGACACTGTCAACAAGCCTCTTGAGCAGCACCTCCTCTGCCACAACTACAGCCAATCTTGACTGCAAGGACGCACCAACGCCCACAATGATCAAGCACTCCGCTGCCTAACCATTCCTTCAAAGCAGCCAGGCTCTGATAACAATTGTCAAAGGGGCAATTCTTAGGGGTGCACCAGGTTCAGACAGTGGCAATTCACAGCAAGCAACGCACCGACACAGCCAGCCACACACCACAGCCCGCACTCCACGCGAACCTGGTGCACCCCATGGTCTGCACACCACGCAAAACCAGGCTCTGATACCAATTGTCACATGGGCAATTCTGAGGGTCGAATTTTTGCTCCTGTGTGGCCTAAGGCACTGTGGTTAGTGTGGGCTACTTTGAAGGAATGGTTAGGCAGCGGAGTGCTTGATCATTGTGGGTGTTGGTGTGTCCTTGCAATCAAGATTGGCTATGGTTATGGCGGAGGAGGTGCTGCTCAAGAGGCTTGTTGACAGTGTGGATGGAGACTCAAATGCAAGCACACAGTGGGCTGCGGAGTGGCGCAACAAGGCAGCATGGCATGGGTTGGTGCCAAGCATGCTGTGGACCGAGACATGTTGGTGAGCATGGCTAGTGTGCGGACTTGGTAGGCTTGGCACGGCGTGGTGCCAAGGTGCAAGGCAATGTGGCGAGCAGGCAAGCTCGGTGTGCAGGCAAGTTGGCTGCGTGCAGCAGCATAGGTGCAAGCAGGTGCGGGCTTGTGCAGGTCAGAGGGCTTGCATGAGTAGGCAGGCGCGGGCTTGAGCGAGAGCACGAAGGCTGGGCGCGCCAATGTGCCAGGCACATGCAGCAGGCACGCGTGGAGTGTGCAGGCAAGCCCACATGGTTGCTTGCATGACTGCCACACACGGGATGAGTTGGCAGCAGGCACTGGCTGATTTTGTGGGGCAGTTATGAACAGTTACAGCAGGCCCTTGGCTTGGTGGCGTGCATCCAGTGGTGTTTGGGGCTTGACCAAGACGTGGCTCATGTAGGCTGATGACAACATGACTCAAGGTAGTTGAGGGAGGCAGCTGCACGGCCAGATGGCCAAGGCTGGTTGCTGCCAGCACATAACCTAGCAGTTGGCGGTTGTCCACTGCAAGGCCATGTGGCCTTCTCTATGTCAACAGCCTCTCGTGTAGCACCTCCTCTGCCACAAAAACAGCCATGTCTCAACTGCAATAATGCACCAACGCCAACAATGATCAAGCATTCAAATAGAGACTCATTGTCTAGTGTTAGTGCTGTTAGTCTATTAATTAAAAGGTTGTAACAAAAGCTGAGGTCCAAAATTTTTTTGGCATATTGGCTTGAGATAAGACAGTCATACTCGTTTCACGAATATGCTTGGGTCGCCTTTCGGCATAATCATTTTGTTGGAAAGTGTGTAAAATGGTTAAAAAATTATTTATAACGTGTTTTTCAAAAATGGATTTAGTTTAATAAACTCTCCACTATTGTATGAATAAAATGAAATTAATGACAACTAAAAAAAAATCAACGATGGTTTTGAATTTGATAAAGATATGGAAAACTCTAGACATCTAAGTAAAATAATTAAAGAGGTTGTGAACTTGACATTGAGGAAACACCAAACTTTAGCCTATGAGACTTGTCGCAACTTTAAGAATTACAGTGAAACTTATTTGCTAACAAGACAAGAAGACAATGACGATGAACAATGTGATTAGGTATTTTGTTGACCAGATGGCCAAGTCTTTGCCAGTCATGAAGACGTTTTTTAACACTAGAAAGAGCTAATGGCCGACTAGGTGATATGACATTGGCTGCCATTCATATGTTCCTCCACTAAGTGGTCCATTGAGCATCACTAAACCCGTTCTGAGATCCTTGACAATAAAAAATTGAGAAGAAATTCAATGGAAGAATTGTTAGTAAGGTATAATTTGGACACTAAAACTAAATTCTTTTTCATCGAAAGAGTACATAAATCATCATTTAAAAGAAATGATTTAGAACCAGTATTAAAGGAAATGCAACCAATATGAGTTGTGGAGACAGTTACAATTACCCATGGCGATTTCGTTTGTTTCATTCAAACTGCATTGATAGATTGTGAAGGTTAGTGGTCACATGATGAGAGGCCCTTGAGACTAACAACCAGGTTCGAGATGATGTGTTACTAGTTGGAACCTGTCTGAGGATAGATGTAGAGTCAGGAGATGAAAAGCACATGGGAAAGACTGATTTTGATGTGCAGGAGTATACATCCATTGCTGGCATAAAAAAGGTCAAAATCGGGCTAAAATGACCAGTAATAAAGCATAATTGGCATCTACCTTTGTAGGTTGAAAAACTTGGTTTGTTTGGTGACTTGTGGAAATTCCTTTGGCCCTTGAGTTGAGACATGTATGGTTGATAGCATGAGTTGCTTCTTGTTGGAAAATTTACAGGACAACTGGGAGTCTTATTAAAAGTAAGAGCCGAGATAGAAGAAGTATCGAGTTTGGAGTCAGCACAGTGTAAATACCCTCCATGTTCCAGAAGTTTTTCATGTAATTCCTCAAAGCTAGTGGATGTGTCTTAGGAAAAAAATGCAGCAAAAATATTCTTGAAGTCGATATAAAAGGCAAGATCGCCATTACTAACGTGATTATCAATGAGAGCCAATTTGATGCGGGCATCATAGAGCCATATTCTAGCATTTGAGCAAAAAATAATGATTTAAGCATTATGTCCAAGCAAGGGATGAAGGTGGTAATGATGCTCGGGAGCTGTGGAGACGAAACAACGTCATTTTAAAAATAAGCATCTTATAATGGCAGTTTCGTAATTCAGCTATTTTCATATTAAAATGGTATTTTTGTAATTTTGCTATTTTTTGAATTATAATGGCAGTTTTATAATATTTGCTATTTTCGTATTTTATTTATTTAGGGTTAGTTCTCAGCCTTAGGATTACTTTCTTAAAATTTAATGGTCTAGATTGTTTCTTGATCTAACCATAATTCTTGTATAAAGGGGTATCAATTCCTTTGTAATAGAAGAGAGATTTCAGATTTTAATCAATTTGAAAGAATTTATTTTCTTATTGCTCCCAGGAGTGTTCTTGCAAAGTGAGGAATCAATTTCTTCTTGTTGTTGCATTAGGAGTTGAATTCTCTTATCAAAGTAGAAATACTTTGTGGCCATTGTTCTTCTCTTCCCTAGCCTTCTAATCCACGTTTTTAGATACAAGTTATCTAAGGGTTTGGTAGGGCGGGTTCTTGTTTCCAATTATTGTTCAATATTTCTTGTGTGTTTTGGGGTTTCGGATTCCTTAACATTGGGGTTCCACATCAATTGGTATCAGAGCATTGGTTGAGATAAGTACCTATCTATCTTTGTTTTCAATTTCTTTATGTTCTTAGTTCATAATACTTTGATTCCTTTAAAAAAAAGTTGTGTTTAATCCGTGCGTTTTATTTTATCTTGTCGATTTGAGTTTTTTTTTAATTCAAAAATAAAAATAAAAAATAAAAACCTAATCGCACTACCAGGCGCTTGGGGTCACACCTGGGCAAGTCTGTCTGCTAGGCATCTCACGAAAAAAAATCCCAAAATTTTTTTTAATTTTTTTTTCTTTTTGCTTAAGATAATCTTTGCTTTCCATTACTCTAGTTGTCTTTATTTTTGCTTTTTTTTATATACTTTCTTTCTTTGGTTAGGTTTTGAGATTGTGATAATTGGTTTTTATTTTTCTTACTTTGATTTGTTGTGTTTAACTCTAAAGTGCAACTTGATTGTGGTAAAAGGCTTGTGGTGAGCACATTGAAGGTAAAAGCCAAAATTGTGTGAAACACGAGCGTAGTTACTATTAAAAAAAGTGACACACATGAGGGAGAGAAGTAAGGATTTTCTTTTACTAATCTTGTCTTGTAGAAATTAAGATGTCAAGAAGAGAAGGAAAAGAAGCCGCTCATTCCGAGGAAGAGCTCGAAAAGAAGATGACACCGGGCATGAAGCTCTTTTACAAAGCCTTCGCAGGAGAATTTTAGAGGTTGAACAAGAGGATGGATGAGTTAAATGATAAGGTAAGTGAAGTCTTTATGACTTCCACAAATAACTCAAAGAGAGATGGTTCACAAACTAGAGATATAGAGCCATCGAGTTCCAAGGATGATGAAGTCTCAAATCATACAATGAGGAGACATCCAAGGAGGGAGGAGCCAAGAGCTTGGAGACATGAGCATAATGAAAAGAAAGTCACACTTGCACCTTTATCTTCAATGGAGGTGTATTTTGAACAATTGAAACTATCCAAAGGTTCACATGGGGATTTGGGAAGTGAGGCAAATAAAAACAATTGAGTGTAAAGAGACCAAGAGTGAAAATAATATAAATAAAGACCCAATGGTGAGTGATTGCACTAGTAAGAAAAATAAAAAAGGAAAATGCAATAGAGAAAAGTGAAAAAGATTGAAAAGAAAAAGAGTTTTAATGCAAAAGAGAGAGAAGTCAATAGTGCATTCTTAGGCAAGAAAGCAATATTACTAGTGAGGTTTCAAGAGGTTTTGCTTTGTCAAACTAACCTTAACCCCGATTTACCTAGTGTTTTTGTCTCTTTATTGCAGGACTTTGATGAGAAATCAAAATTGCAAGGAGTGCCTAGAACTATTAAGTATGGTAGGGATGTGGAATTTTTGAGTTCCTTTTGAAAAGTTTTTTGGGATGACACGTGGAGGATATTCAAACCAAGAGATTGGGTTTGGATACATTTAAGGAAGAAAATGTTTCCTAACCTTAGGAAATCGAAGTTGAATGCTAGAGGAGATGAACCGTATCAAGTGCTTAAAATAGTCGATGAAAACAATACAAAATTGCCTTTTAGGGTGAGTACAATGAGTCCGCTACTTTCAATATTTCTAATATTTCTCCTTTTGATATGGATGTAGATTCGATGACGAATCTTTTTGAATAGGGAAGGAATGATGCGGGCATCATAGAGCCATATTCTAGCATTGGAGCAAAAAATAATGATTTAAGCATGATATCCAAGCAAGGGATGAATGTGGTAATGATGCTCGGGAGTTGCGGAGATGAAACGGCGTCATTTTAAAAATAAGCATCTTATAATGGCAGTTTCGTAGTTTTAGCTATTTTCGGATTATAATGGCAGTTTCGTAATTTAGTTATTTTCGGATTATAATGGTAGTTTCGTAATTTAACTATTTTCGAATTATAATGATAGTTTTGTAATATTTGCTATTTTCGTATTTTATTTATTTAGGGTTAGTTCTCAGCCTTAGGATTATTTTTTTTTAAATTTAATGGTCTAGATTGTTTCTTGATCTAACCACAATCCTTGTATAAAGGGGATCAATTCCTTTGATATAGAATAGAGATTTCATATTTTAATCAATTGAAAGAATTTATTTTCTTATTGTTCCCAAGAGTGTTCTTGCAAAGTGAGGAATCAATTTCTTCTTCTTGTTGCATTAAAAGTTGAATTCTCTTATCAAAATAGAAATACTTTGTGGCGATTGTTCTTCTCTTCCCTAGCCTTCTAATCTACGTTTTTAGATACAAGTTATCTAAGGGTTTGGTATGACGGGTTCTTGTTTCCAATTATTGTTCAATATTTCTTGTGTATTTTGGGGTTTCAGATTCTTTAATCTTGGAATTCTGCATCACAATTCATCTACTGCCCCTTTGATATCGGAGAGATATTCCTGAATGGATTGTGAACCAAAAATAAGAATAAGCCGCTTATGGAGTCGTGGTAGATGTTAGCGGGATGATTTGACAAAAGTGAGAGCCGATATTTTCCAAGCATCACGAGACATGTCAGCAAAGGTAGCAAAGCGATGAATATCAAAGGATAAATATGCAAGATGTGCACCCAAAAGGAAACCATATAGAATATGTAGTTAAGGTTAGAATATGTTGTCAAAGTTGGGAGTTTTGTCTATCATATTTGGTGAAGGACATGGAAGTGATCCATCAATGAGACTATATTGATCATATTCATTTAAAAGGACATTAAATTGTTTTCCAAGGAAAATAAATGGCTTCAGTAAGTTTTAGATAGGCTTGTGTACCCACATTAATCACAACGAGGGAACGGTGAGCAAAGATTGGCTCATTTGTGATAGTGACAGGATCGACACTTGATGAAGAGGTTTTGGAGTGAGGTGTAATAAGAGTTGCCAATTTGATTTCAGTGAAGGAAAAGAGAAAGAGAGAAAAAAATGAGAAGAAACTCGTTTGAGTATTATATGGCTCTGATACCATATAAGAGATTGCAAAGTTATGAAAAAAAACTCTATTGTATTCACAAAAGTAAAACCATTTATACAGAGAATGCATATACATGTAGGTACAACAGATAAGAGAAAGCTAACCTACTAAAGCTATACACGGATGAGATAAGTATTGTACTAATAAGAACAAATAACAAGTAATTAATTAACTAACTCAATGATGTACATGAGGTTCTCTATTAGATTGTTCAACCAAGATATCATTGTCCGAGCCGAGCTAGGCTCATCATCTCGGATACTAGCAAGATCATTACACTAACACAGTTGCTCTGCCCAACTGAGTCAAGGGATTTTCATCAATCCAACAAACATCTTGGCAATGTTTGCTTGGACCATCCAAGTCCATGTCTCAACCAACACCAAAAAGCAAAATCAGCAGATCTTGTCAAACACTCGTCACGATATGGCCAAGCTATCTCACATCAAGGCTCCCGTATCAATCATCTACAAGTTAGAGGTTGTCCTGACTCCGTCAATCCAAGTCCACTACTTTGGAGATCATCTTTACATGTTTGTGTCTACTTCAACGTGGACATTTTGAGCCTTGTCTTCATCTCATGTCTACATGGTGGCACATCTAAAGGTCATGGCATACAAAAAATCTTTAATATCATCACAAGACCATGTGGTCTAACTCATTAGGATTGGGGGGCTGATTTCCTAATCCTACAAAAAAAACCACATGCGAGGTTATATTCTATATAGACCTCATTATCAACCTCTCTCTAGGTATTATATCTCTCCCACTACTACTTTAAAAATCCTTAGCATTCAAAGTTCACGATTAAATTGAATGTCAAAGTATTTTTGATGGTACAACACTTATACTCCAGAGATCTTTACGTTTTTATTGTTTGCATATCCAGACTACTTCCAAATTTAAAGATGAATTTTAATTTTTTTTTTAACTAAAAAGAAAAGAAAAAGATGCAAACTAGAAGATGTAAACCTTCGTATATGTCCCGACTTTCTAGTGCTGTGGCAAGTGGATGAGTTATATCCTCAATATCACAAATTCGGAAAAAAGTGAACACAACCAAAAAAAAAAAACCTTCGTATATAATTTTTTTTTTTATCTTATTTTATTTACAATGCAACACACTACCGCATGAGAAGGAATGCAATTACTATTGGTCTATTTTATGTTCAAAAAAATCCATTTTCCGGGAGCCTCTATGTTAGACTGTACAGAATTAGATATTCTAAGTTTGGCCGAATAGAAATTTAAAATAATCTATTTAATCCAGTATTCTAGCATTAAAAACACCAGAAGATCAGCGTAAAGAAAATTTAATGCGAGGAATGTAGAGCAAAAGTAACTGCACCATGGAAAGGAGCTAGGTCATTGAAAGAAACAACCTTCAAAGAAGATTAAGAAATATCATACGGACCACATTCTTTACATATTGGCATTCTTAGAATTCCAAATATTCGAATGCACATAATTGACATCAATATCAAAATTTTGAAAAATATATTACAAGGATTGGTTGACAAAATTTTAACGAACTTTGTCAATGCACGAGAGCCAACAATGCTCCTTTTGAGATAAAGAAATTAAAAATTTTAAAAAAAAATTAAACGAAATTAAGAAAAAAATTGTAAACAAACAGTTTCCAAATGCGGAAACAAGTTAGACCATTAATTTGCTTTCCTTTTACTTTTGCGGGCCTTCTTAAAAGGTATAGGACTCAGCATGCGCTTGAGAGGAAGTAAAAACGCTTGATGATGAATCTTCCTTTTCGCTTTGGGTTTCCCTGCAATAAATGGACATAAAACAAGATAAATATACTTAGGACGAAAATGAGCTTGACTATTTTAACAGTTTGCTAAACATAATTTTGTTTCCAAAATGAATCTTTCAAGTAGTAAATCAAGACTCCTAAAACATAAGATAGTGCGATATGTGCCGTCAAGTCCAATTATGTGGAACATATATTACTGAAAGAAGGTAATACCTGGTACAGATTGAGCTGGAGTTTGATGATTAAATTCATTATCAGCTTTTTCATGTTTATGCTCTACCATTGTCACCTCTGGTGACTCATTATTCTCATCAGAAGCATTACCCCTGATTCTCATCACATCATTATATTTCAGAATAGGAACCTGATCCAGGAGTTTAACTTGATCAGTTCCAGGTTTCTCAAGCTGTTCCTTTTCTGTAAAATTTTCATGCAATGCAAGATCATCCAACACTGAAGAAGTATCTTTCAGATCCTTTGTGACTACCTTGTTGAAATCTTTGTCTGCTGGATCACCTTTTCTTCCTAATATTATCTCAGAACTTTGTAGACTCCAGTCCTCATAATCAACAGTATCTTTCAGATTCTTTACAACTACATCGGGGAAATTGTTATCTACTGGATCTCCTTTTCTTCCTAACACTACCTCAGAACTTTGTAGACTCCTGTCCTCATAATCAGCGGGAAGATCTCTATACATAAAGGGAGTGAAACTCTCTTCTTTAGAATCAGTATCACAAGCAGCACCTAATTCTATATTTGACATGTGTGTTACATTCTCGCTTGGTAATTCATCGTGTAACTGGCAACTATCCACACCGTTTTGTGATTGCATATCATGAATTCCTGTTCTAATCAAGTCAATATTCATATCAGATTTGCGAGACATATTTAGTTCTGCCTCGGTGGTTGCAGAAGGAGATCTGATTTCCACAGCATCTGCGAAAGCTTTAGTATCAGAAAGGAAAATTAGCTTTTGACATATTTGATTTCCAGAGGTCTGATGTTTAGATGGAGTATCATTTAATAAAGTTTGACCTGCTATAGGAAGATCAGGCCAATCAGACTGTTCTAGATTTCCATCAATCAGAGTTGGTAGTTCAATTACCTTGGCAGTGGAAATAACAGTACTCGAACTATCCTGTGACTGGGAACCAAAAGTAGCTCCGAATATCAAATCCTTGACTTTAAAACCATGTGATGGCATGCTATCAACAGCTGAAGTAAAATCAATGGCTTTCACAGTTTTGGATACTCCATTGCAAGCGGCAAAAGATTTTGCAATATCATCAAGCATCAAGTCACCTTCACCACTAGAGATGGGATCCCATTTAAACCAGTCCCTCGACAAAGGTTTATCCAAGCCAACTTGTTCTCCTGAGGAAACCACTTCCACTTTGATAGCCTCTTTATAAAATTGTCTTTTTCTCAAAGCTTTAGTAATAAGACACCTGCAAGAAATTAATAACCACATTAAACATAAAATCTACATGAATTTTCTGTCTCTGCAAACATCATACCTGCAATTTTTGGACATAGCTGCTTTAGCTCGTTCCATGGATAGCCCAAGCAAAGAAGATAAGTTTGCAACATCATATGGTCCTCTCACTTCAAAAACAGTAGGAGCAGCACTAGAGATAATTAGATTCTTCCCCTGAGTCCAATCTACCAATAACTGAAAGTTTCAGGGAAATGCACATATGGTTAGATGCATCAACCAGAAACTCATAAAGATAACAAACAACTAACTCAAAACATGCCACTGCAAAGACACATATAAGATGCATAACAAACATGTTTATAAGTGTAAATTCAAATTATTTAACTATATTTGGTCGCATATAATTCCCTTGCTAAAGGCACAATCACAAACTGCAACAACATCATCTGGTTGGATATTTATTTACCTGCAAACAACAAATTGTTCTATAGTCAAGCAGGGCAACTCGATAGTTAGGTAAATGGTAAGAAGATCACCAAAGAGAGAAGAGAGACAGTGTAGGACCCAGGAAGCTCCAAAACAATGAAAAACAGTTTTCAGAAATGATTGGATTTCTTCAACAATCCGAGCACAATGAACTAAAGAAACAATTAGACGAAGATAAAATCATATTCGCGTTGACCACCAATGATGAGTATGAACCTAATATGGTGATCAGTGAAAAAATAGAGTGGAAAGAAGCTGCTATCAAATTATCTCTTTTTCATTAGTAACATGAGACTGATACTATTGCCACCTATTTCAAGACGTAAAACTAAAGTGATGCCATGTAAGCATGTCCTAACATAACAGGCAAATATCCAATCAAATGTTAAAGAATTGACATCTAAATCTAAAACCAGGACCATTCTCTTTGCTTTAAAGTATTCATCAATAAGGATGCCTTTGCTCATAAAATAAGTTCTATATTTTCCTTCCTTGCGTCAACCTATTGTTCTAGTTCCTCGAAGTTGAACCTGATACCAGCTAACATTTTCTGTCCAAAACTACAAACTTTCATCATTTTGTTATGATATTCTGCAATCTGCAGGATTCTCTAGGTGTGTAGTGGTAATCTTAGATCTTCAATCCTTCATAATAACCTTTCTCTCTCTCTTAATGTTAATCATAGCTAAAATACTAACATTACACTCCATAAAGCACAACCAGTTGCAATTTTTTACAAGCTTTTGTATAATTGGTACAAGGCTAAACCCCTCAAATTTTCTAATCCACTAATAACGTGGACAAAACTTCATGAAGCAAACTTACTTCTTGCAAGAGGATATGTCAAGACACCCTTCATAAAATCATATAGGCAAGTTCTATAGCGAATATTTGCCTACTCATGAATAACATTTTTCTGTATATCAAGTATGAGAAGAAAATTAAAATTCACACACACACACACATCAAAGTTTACCATTCTACGTACAAAGTTCTTTGTAAAGAATCAAAACATGCCATTGGAACCAGATAATAGAAAAAGCTTCAGAAACAGCAAAACCAAACAATATAGCAAGTGTGTGGGAGATGCAAGCTGGATAAACTATCTTCAATAATCTTCCTAGGTTCTCACCTTAGCATTGGGTATCATTTGCCTCCTCGTTTGAATATCAGCAGTGAGATTGGAGTACGTGATTTCAAAATACACTCCACGCTGCATATATAAAAATTTAAAAGAAAAGAACAAAAAATAAAACAAACACACACACACCAAAAAAACAAAATTTACTACCTAATTAACAATATTTACGACTTTTTTTTGTAAGGAAAAGGGGAAGAAAACCTCAATAGCAGCTTTAACCATGGGGAGCCTCAAACGAAAAGGGAGCTTCTCAGAGAAGTCAATCGCAATTATATCCACCTATGTCAAACAAAAACAAAAAAGCTGCATTAATTTCTTTATCTCAACTTTCTTAGAAACAAACCCCAGTAAATCAATTGCGAAGAAGCAAAAGAAATTTATAAAAAAATAAAAATAAAAAAAAGCAGGAACCACCACCTCCAATTTCTCACAAGCCTGATCGAAAACGCTCTGGTTCATGGGCTTGATTGCGACAAAATCATAGGTCTTCAAAATGGGGTTGCCGGAATTGAGGGCCTGAGCCTGTGAGAGACTATCGACGCAGACTGTGAGCCGCCTGTACTGTCGGAAAGGGGAATCGCGAGGAACACCAAGAAGGTGACGGTGGAAATACACAGAGGAGGAGAGAAACGGTGAGAGCTTCAGGAGAGAGGATAGAGTGAGGAGAGGGATGTAGCAACGGTCGCGATCGGACATGACGCCCTTGATCGTGCGGTTATAGGCGATTCCGGAGTAGCCGAGCTCCATGGCCAGGGTAGCGAGCTTTGTGCGAGTGGTCTTATCGGACGGCGAGGATTCCAAGTAGGGTATGTTGAGGTCGAAGAAGCCCATGGCTGTTTCTTTAGAGCAAGAGCCGCCGGAAGGGTTTTGGGTTTAGGCAAAGACGATGCTGTTTTAACCTTTTTAAGCTTTTTCAGCCGTGAGCTCCGCCTGTTATTTATATTTATTCAAACATTTAAAAAGAAATTCTTCGTACATACACATACACGCATTAACTACTACATATTTACCCTTTTTTTAAAAATACACTTATTAATATTATAAAATATATTAATTATATATATATATATATTCTTTTAGGCTCATGATTATGGGCTCCAACTAGGCATGTGAAAAAGCTAACTTCCAATAAAATATTTGGCTCAAGTTCTGTCTCAATTCGATATAGTCTAAGTTAAAATTGTTCAATTTTATTTTGAATTAGATTTGAATTTTAGATTTTAAATATAGATTCAGTCTTTTGGCTATCTGTTGGGATAATTTAAAATTTTATTTGAAGCTCAACCATTTGAGCTATTCGGATTCTAATATAATATAATTTATTTTATATATTTAAATAATTATTTATCTAAATTATAAATCATATTAAATTAATAAAATATTAATAATTAATCGTATGTAAATATAAACAATCTATTTAACATAATTAATCAATAACTAATTTTGTAAAGTGCATAGCCAATCTACATATCCAGTCGTCGTCGTGGTTTTACTAAAATAATGGTCAACAATTTAAAATGATTAAATAATTATGTATTTGGCTACACTATTATTGATTTTAATTTATATTATTGTACTATAATTGATTATAATTTATATTTAATACATTGGATTTGTTGTTAGAATTTAAATTTTTATGATGTATTTTGAGTACATAATGTAACATTCCATCTTACAAAAATACTAAAATTTTTAAATTTGACCAAGTTTGACCATGAGTGGGCCTAGAGTTGACTTTTTGTGTGGACAAGTTTTAGCTTTGATTTTAGTATCGTTGAATAAAGTTCGTCGATGCGAGTTTGTAGACTGGTGGTACACTGGATTCCAAGTTACGGTTTAAGAGTTATGGCCAAATGAAATTCAGGGGCATTTTGGTCTTTTACCAAAAATGGGTCCCATTTAATTAAAATTTTCTTTTCTTCTTTCTCTCCCCTGACCTCTCCCTTCTTTTTTTCCTTCCTCTGCCCAACACCTCTCTCTCTATCGTTGGTGTAGCCTCTGCACTTCAGCTGGAAATGGCTGAATACCAGCCAAATCTGGCTAGCCCATCACCGGAGAAAATCTTAACTGCGATCTCCTCTATCTCCCTAGGTGAATAACCTACCGTGAAACTACCATTGCCGCTGGAAAAGCCAAGAAAACCGATAAGGGTGCTTTTCTTATATCATCGAAATCTGGCGGGTTTGGGTAGTAGGTGTGGTCATCTTCCACTATTTTGGACATTCTAAACCCGTTTTCACCGTTCATTTAACACAAATCTTCCTCATTTGATCGGTACGAAAAGAGGATTTGAAGCCGTGACTTTCCGGCTATTTTCCGTCCAAATGCGGTAGCAATTGATCAAGGTAAAATCATCAATATGTTACTCATTTCATGAGCTTTCCATTGGTTTATAAATTGTCCATTAATTTTAAGTATATAAGATTTGCCCAATTTTGAACTGGGTTTTGTGATAATTATGGTTGAAATATGGACCCTTTTTGGATAATTTCTTTAGTAAATTTTTGTCTCAATTAGTGTTAATGGTATTTGATACTTAAAAATTGGTCATTTGGAATCTAAAAATATGTGGATATGATTTCATTCACTACTGCATGGTGCTAGGGCATATTAGGAGTTTGTTAATTTTTGAGAAATTACTTGCTACATTTCTTGTTGAATGGTATATGGGTTTGACATATGATGATATGGAGCTGTGGGAATTGTTCAAGTGCTCATAATGTAGGTTTTCAGTGGAGTTGACAGATTTTGGAGAATTTTTCTTTAATTTTTGAAATTGTTAAAGTTTATTCCTTGGGTTATAAAGAATACTTAAATTTGATTGGGGTTTGAGTATATGGTTGTATATATGTATATATAAATTAGATTTCAAAAATAATTGATATTTGCTTTTGTTTTTGTTTTTGAAGAAATTAATTATTTGGCTTATGTTGAAATTTTAAACTTTGGGTTGGGCATTCAGGAAGCTGCTTCATGTGGTTATGTTTGGAAGTTGATTATTTAATTTTATGCAGCCTTTTGATAACTTTATTAAAAAATTTGAGTGAGTTTTGAGCTTGTGATGTTTAGAACAAATTTCGGTATAACATGGCTTGTTGCCGTCGGTTGTAAGGATATTTCTAGAGCAAGTTTTAATAGAAATGTTGTGCAGTTATTTGAGTTAGCTATTGCTATTCCTACGAGCCAAAGTTCATTTTCTTGAACTGATGGAAATGATAGTACTAATTATTTTGGTTATATTATGATAAATGATTACTGTGAATATGAGAATTTGGATCGTATATTGAATTTAGATTGTAAACGTGAGAGCTTGGAAGTAAAGATGATTATGGAATTTATTGTGAGAATTGAATTGAGCATTTAAATATTCTTTTACTTGATTTTATATGCATAGAATATATGTTTATTTTGTTGGTGTTATGGTAGATATAAGGTGTGATATAATGAGGTATGATTGTTTATGCCGCCAAAACTGGGAGATGGTTGTTTACTTGGGCAATAGTTTATGCCACTAAATTGTTATTTGGGCGATGGTTTATGCTGACAGGTTGTTTACTTAGGTGATGATTTATGTTGCCAAGTAGGGATGTTGATTTTGTTGCTAAATACTACTTGAGTGATGTGGTATACCGGCAAGTAGGGATGTTGATTAATGTTTATGCTTGGGCAATGGTTTATGCCACCAAGCTGGAATTGTTGAAAATATGGTATTATGTATATGTTTATGAAATATGAAGGGACAATGACTTTTCATAGAAATGGTTATTACCCACCATGGATATGCTGATTAGTTCATATATACGTCTTCTGGCTTTTCACCGAACATTTAGTGGTTAGCTTACCCGCTCAATATATAATGATTGGTTCATGTATATACATCTTGTGGCTTTTCACTGGAACGTCCTTCATATATGGTTATTACATGCCTAGTGTATGATAATTAGTTCACATATACGTCTTGTGGTTTTTCACTGAAATGTTCTTCATACATGGTTATTACCTGTTTGGAAAGTAATAATGAAACTGTAAATGATTAAAAATATTGTTAATGAGGAACACATATAATGCTAGCTATGCATTTTACTTTGATTGATGTTGGATTTACAAGTATAAATGATTCATTTGAATGTGAGTGAGAAATTTATGTTAGTTATAACTTTTGACTATCCTAACATGCTTTGGAGTTATTGATGTGGTTGAGCTTCTTGATAATTATTTAGAGTATATATTTGTCATGTTGATTATTTTAGAATTTGAATATCGATGCGTAATTCGTATATGCTTAAATAAACGAATGTTTCCATATGGTTGTTGACTTGTGAATCGCAAATATACTAGGAGTGTTATATTTGGTTTGAATATGTTTTGAGAACTACATGTAGCTTGATCCCTATTAATAAGGATATGTAGGCAGCTCGGATTTTAGACTGAGTTTAGCTACGAAAAATGTTAGTGATGTGTTTATTTTGAATGTTAATTTTAATTACTGAGTTGTGGTTATGTGGAAATTAAGCAAGTGGATTGGATTATGTTTAGAAGTGTGTTTTCTTGCAGGAATTGTACATATATGTATTTGTTCCAAAAACATATGAAATGCTGTCGAAATTTTTAATAAAATTTATGGCACTATAAATGTTTCTTCTTTTGATCGAATTGTCTTTATTTAATAATTTTTATAGAGTTACATGACTCTTTAATGACTTAAATAGAAATATTAAGTCATGTAGGCATGATCTAGATGATTTTGGTCTTGTCACATAAAAATATCATAATATTAAAATTTTTATTTTTTATACTATATAGTTTAAGCAAAAAAATTTAATTTAATTGGGCTATAATTTCATTTTTAAATCTTAAACCCAAATCTCAAACTCGATATTTGAACCTAAATCCCAGCTTGATACTCATAGAGCTAGACATCAGGCCTTAAAATTTAGAATATTGGCCTAGTCCGGCCTGAATTCTCTCTCCAGCCCAAAAAAGCTCAACCAAAACCATTAGAACCCAAAATTTTAGGCTTTGACTGGATTAGGCAGCCTAAATTTACACCTCTAGCTCCAACAAATTTTGATTTTTGATTTTTTAAAATAAGAAATGTTTTAATAAAATAAAAAAAAAATTAAAAATTTGTTGGAGTTCATCATAGAATGGGATTTCAAGCCTAAAAAGAATAAAATTTCCAAATATACCCTATGCTATGATAGGCTCCAACAAACTTTTTATTTTATTTTATTTTATTTTTGTATAAACAAAATTATGCATATAGCTTATTGGACTAAGCTTATGAATAAAATTCTAATTACAATTATTTTATACTCTTTTATTTTACTTTTGAATTGTATGCATGACTAAATTTATATATTTATTAAGGAAAACTTACTATTCATGGGGTAATATAATTAAGGGAATAGAATGCAAAGGTAATGTAATTGAGAAGGGAGTTATATCTAGAGTTTTCTTTATCAAATATATGATACAGCTTCATCAATATTATGTATGATTTTTAATTTTTTAAATAATATGATATAATAACTAGTCATATAACTTATATTTAAGTGTCTATTTGGAAACAATCTAGTGGTAAAAATCATTTTATTTTTCAATGTAATTATTCTTTGACTTCCAAAATATACATATAATTTTTCTCCAATCAGGGATCCCTGATAATATTAAATCATTAAATCATAGATTCTTATGTGCTAAGTTCTAGAGGTTGCTACATTCAATTAGATTTTTAAATTTAAATTCAAATAATAGCTAATGATATAACCAACTGATAAGCATTTTCCAAATAATCATCATTGACTTAAATAAATCAAAGATTTTCTGATGAAAGAATAACTGTATATATACAATTGTTTTCACTTACAGTACTTCTAAATTGGCTTAAATCCAAGATAATAATATGGATCTTTGGATTAAATGGGAAAAAATAAAAGGTTTATATTCATTTGAAATGTTAAATTGATTTGTACATCTCACGTTTCTCAATTTCAGCTTCCATAAATTCTTCTCTATAGCTAAACCACATGTCGCTGACTACCATGCTTTCACTGGCAGCGATTCTTCTGATGATTTTCAAAGAAGTCTGACAATTAAACCTCCTTACCACCTTTCTTTTATGCCTCAGTCTCAAGTCTCAAAGATTGCCATTGATTTTAAGGTTTTTCCTGAATTTTGATTTATTTTTATTTTTTTGGGTTTTGAACCTAACTGAAGGGTAAAGATATTTTGCTAATTGGAAAGCTCAACCGCATTGATGAGCAGACTACATACATATAGAGATGTTATACAAGAATTTACATAACGGTAACTACTAACAATTAGATAATGTCAAAAATAACAAATTATTAACAAATACAACATAACAATAGTTATCTAATATATAATTACTTAGCATCTCTCTCAAGATTTGGGGTCTTGAAAAAACACAAATCTTGGACCTTAGTCTTTGTAGCCATTGTGTTGTTAGTGGCTTAGTGAGAAGATATGCTAGTTGATTAGTACTAGAAACATGTGTGTGACGACTAGGATCTGAAGCCAGGGTAAGTGTGGGCGGGTGCAGGGCACTGGCAGGCTACCTTACTGGCTGAGATTGGTGTCAAATCCCACATCGCCCGGGTGTGGAAAGGGTGTCAAACAGTAATGGTTCAAATGTAAAGTGAGCACTCTCTTAATAACCAATGCTTTTTCAGAGCGTTTGGTTTCAGGATTGGAAGAACTATGGAGTTAAGCGTACTCCAGTGGGAGCATTCCTATGGGTGACCCCTGGGAAGTCTGACAAAAAACTCCATACCGTCTGAAGTGCGGTGGCTAAATTAGAGACAATATTGGTTGGAGAGAGTGTGTGGTATTACAAATGGTATCAGAGCTTGTACCCGGCCATAAATGTGCCAGCGAAGGGGGATGGATTGTGACGACCAGGATCTGGAGCCAGAGTAAGTGTGGGCGGGTGCAGGGCACTAGCAGGCTACCTTACTGGCAGAGATCGGTGTCAAATTCCACATCGCCCGGGTGTGGAAAAGGTGTCAAACAGTAATGGTTCAAATGTAAAGTGAGCACTCTCTTAATAACCAAAGCCATTTCAGAGCGTTTGGCTTCAGGGTTGGAAGAACTCTGGGGTTAAGCGTGCTTTGGGTATTCAGCTTTGATGAAAGAGCGAGACATAACTTTTTATTTTCATGAAGACCAAGAGATTGGATTTTTGCCAAGAAACACAATGTATTCTGGAAAAATGTACTATCATCTTTGTTACCAACCTAATCGGCATCAGAATAAGCAAGGAAATCACAAGAAAAATTGCGCTGAATGGAAAGATCATGAATCTAAGTCCTTTTTAGATAGCGAAGCAATCGCTTAACAGCAATCCAGTGAACAGTAGTTGGCCGGTGCATAAACTAAGAAAGCTTGTTGACACAATACGCAATTGTAGGTTGGGTTAACGAAAAATACTGCATGAAATCAACTAGTTGTATGTACTAAGTGGAGTGTCTAAAGAAACACCATCAATGATTAATAGTCTCGTACTTGAAGCCATAAGCGTGGGGACCGGTTTTGAGTTCACCATCTGAGTCTTCTCTAGGAGATTGAGTATATACTATTGTTGAGAAAGAAAAACTCCTTTTGTCAATAACTTCAACACCAAGAAGATAGTGAAGTGGCCCAAGATCCTTCAAGGAAAAACTATTCAAAAAAGCTTCAACAAAGTCACGGGTATGCTTGGAATTATTGCATGTCAAGATAATATTATCTACATAGAAATCAAAATAAAGAATTAGTTCTGGCAACGTGTCGTGTTCGTGTCAAAATTTTCTTACCCAAACCCGACCCATTAAGCTTTCGTGTTGAAATATGTAAACCCGAACCCATTCATAAAATTATCGTGTAACCCATTACCCAACCCGTTAACACGTTAAACTTATTTTAAAAATTATTTTAAAAAAAATGAAAAATATATTTGATTTATAATTCATAGTCCATACTATCAAAACAAACATAAATATTTGTATCCTTTTACAAACCAAAAATTATAACTAAAACAACATACTTAATATATGTTAAAAAAATAACAAACCACACAAACATAATACTTAAATTGTTAAACATAATACTTAAATCGTTCTACAAAAGAATAATAAAAATCTAAAATAATATTGTTTGAAAAAAAAATAGTACATAAACATGTTTAGTTTCAACTACATTTTTATTTCTTGCATACACTCCGATGCAGATGACATCTTGAGCACAACTTCAAAGCACCTAAAAAAAGTTAAATTGCTTATTATTATCCAAAATAATATTAAAAAAATTAAATAATGCATACCACTCAAATTTCATTACCTCTAATCATCAATAGAAATTGTGTTATCAAAACAATTTATAAACCATGCTGCCTTCTAAGTAATTATGAACAGCTTAACAACACTTAGTAACACTTAACAAGTGAACCAGAAAAAAGCTCTTCTGAGTAACATGATGAGCCCTCATAGATTACACCTCCATAATGGAGACAAAGGGTCACACCATTTGTTTTGTTTTACTATTCTGCTTCTTTGACTGGACAAACAAATAGCATTTTTATTTTTAATTTTTTCAGACTTAACAAGTGAACCAGAAAAAAGCTCTTCTGGATAACATGATGAGCCTTCACAGATTACACCTCCAAAATGGAGACAAAGGGTCACACCTTTTCTTTTGTTTCACTATTCTACTTCTTTGACTGGACAAACAAATAGCATTTTTATTTTTAATTTTTTCAGATTCTTGGTGTACATACCCATGATTAAAACATAATGCCATGGTTTTTGAGATACCAACATCAAAAACAATATCTATAATTGAAAAGGAAAATTTCATTAACTTAATGTTTGGATTAAGCATTATGGATCAAGAGCAACCGATTCCATTTTTTATTTTTATTTTTATATTTTATTTTTGTCACAACTAAAGGACTCAACATGGAATTTAGACACGATTGCTTATCCCATCCCATTGCAACAACCAACAATGCAACCAGTAAAAAAAGTATGCTTATCCCATCCCATTGCAGCAACCAACAATGCAAAATTATGCTTACTTGTTGTTGGAAAGAAAATTATGCAAAAAAAATATAAAAATACATGTGCAAATATGTATGATCTGCTGCTATTTAACAGACTGAGAACGAGAAAGACAAATACCATTTTCCATTGATGAGATGCAAAATGCCAAGCCAACCCACCAGATCTCCAACGACCAGACGCTAAACTATGCTCTTGCTCTTGTGGCGGCGGTCACATTTCATTCATCGGAACCAAAATAAGCGGACGAGTGGAATGAGGGGAAGATCGAACCCTTGCAGCAGTTGCAGTTACAGCAGCAAAACTTTGTAATTTGAGGTAATAGCAAAGGGAGGCAGGCCATAGGTAGAGGCAGAGACGGGTTCGTTGGGAGACGCAGGGAGGCAGGCCACAGGCAGAGGCAGGAAGGAACAGATGCAGTCTTTGCACACAGCAGCAAAACTTTGCTGGGTCCGTTGGGAGAGATGCAGGGAAAGGAGGCAGGCAGAGGCAGAGATGAGAGAGGAGAGATCGACAGATTGGTAGTGGTACTGTGGCAGAGACAAGTAATTTGGGATTTTTTTAATTAAATTACAAAAATGCCATTGGACTAACGGGTTGTTAATGGGTTTTCACGGGTTAACCCTTTAAGACCCGTTATCTTAACGGGTTGACCCGTTATCAACCCAACCCATTTTTGCCAAACCCAAACCCGTAAAAAACGTTCGTATTTGTGTCGTGTTAAAAATTTCCGGGTCTATAAAGAATTATTCCATGTTTGATGTAAATAAAGAGAGATGTGTGTGCATAGGAATTTTTGAAGCCATAAAAATAGAAAAACTCTTTGAGCTTGTTGTACCAAGCTCGCAGAGCCTGTTTAAAACTATATATGGCTTGCTAAGGCGGCAGACGTGGTCGAGCTTATCTAGTTCAACTAAACCGATTGGTTGATCCATATAGACCTATTCTTTCATGACACCATGGAGAAATACATTGTTTACATCAAGCTGTCGAATTGTCCAGTTTTGAAAAAGTGCAAGATAAAGTACAATACAAATTGTGGCAGGCTTAATGACCAGACTGACAGTGTTAGAGTATTTAATGCCAAGACATTGATGGAAGCCTTTAGCTACAATTCATGCCTTGTATCTATAAAGAGATCGATCTGGATTATTGACACAAAATATCTACTTCTTTCCTACTAAATTTTGGGAGGGATGGAGTGGGACTAAATCCCACGTATTCTTTAGCAAGGCCTTGTATTCACTAGTCCTTGCATCTCTCCATTCAAGAAGTTGCAAAGCTTGCTTAGCAATCCAAGGTTCTTTATGAACAACAGGAGATGAAATAATGTCAACAAAAGAATCACGCAAAAATTTTGGTTTAAATTTTTTGTTAAGAGACCTTGTAAGCATGGTATGCGTATGCATGAGATGGAAGAACTGGTGATAACGCGTTTTTTGGTGACTCAGCAATTAGATTCTCATGTAAACTAGTGCCACATGCTCTTGGGACTCAACTTGTAGAAATATGATATGGCATGGCAATTGATGACAAACAGAATATACAACAGTTTCAAGATTTGAATGAACTATAAGAAATGAGTTGTCAAGTAAGGTGGGAAAAGATGGGGTAGTTATCTAATTAGATGATATTGAATTGGGTTGTGTAGGAGAGAAAGAATACGTGTAAGAAAGAGTTGGATGTGGATCGGAAAAAGGAAGAAATTGGATAGTGGAGTCCAAGCAATGAGATTGATGGAGTATATGAGTCTTACTGGAAAAAGTCGTGTCGGCTAAAGAAGCAAAAACAAATTTATTTTCAATGCAAACCACATGCCTAGAGGAATACATTTTATCCAATTTAGGATCATAGCACCAATAACCACTTTGAGACGGGAGAGGACCAAAATACACACAGGCTATAGACACAGGTTCAAGCTTAGAGTGAGCATTTGGCTAAAGCCAAGGATAACATAGGCACCCGAATGTTTTGATTGATGTATAATTAGGTGCCTTATTAAAAAGTATTTCAAAAGGTGACCTATTATTTAAGATTGGAGTGAATAACTAGTTTATTAAATACGAGGCAATGGTAAAAGCAAATGACCATAATTTATTGGGTAAACCAGTTTGAGGCAACAAAGACATACCAGTTTCTCTAATGTGTCTAGGGCATCTTTCAACAAGCCCATTCTGCTATAAAAAAACAAGATTTAAGTTTAATATATTCATTGTCATTATCTAAGTAGAATGAAAATAAAGGAAATTGAAAAAAAAATTCACAACCATTTTAAATTTAATAAAAATATATATAACATCAGATTTATTTGAAATGGGAAATAACCAAATGTACCTCGAATAGTGGTCAACAAAAATTATATAAAAATGAAAAATCTCCATATGAAGTAACTGGGTTAGGACCCTAAACATCATAATAAACTAATTAGAGAGACCTAGAACTAGACATGGAGGACACACCAAAAAGAAGACGATGTGACTTGTTGTTGTGACATGAGTGACATGTGAACTTAGCACTTAAAGAAATTGGTAGAGTGATTGAAGATGATATGCCTAAGGATTTTCTCAGAGGAGTAGCCAAGTCTTTGGTGCCATTTTTGGAAGCTAGTTCTGAAGATGAAAAAGTAGTGGGTGATTGAATAATGGGATGAAAAGTAACTGGCCATTCATATGTACCATGCCTAAGTGGTCCTTTTAGCAGTGTGGTACATGTCTATAGATCATTCACAAGAAAGCAAGTTGGTAAGAACTCAATGGATGTGTTATTTGTTACAAAACTGGTATAGAGCAATTGTAGATGATATGCTTGAGGGTTTTCTCATAGGGGTGGCCAAGTCTCTGGTGCCATTCTTGGAAGTCCAATCTGACAAACAAAAAAGCAGCGAGCAATTCAATAATGGGACAAGAAGTAACCGGCCATTCATATGTACCATGCCTAAATGGTCTTTTTAGTAATGTGGCAACTGTTTGGAGATCCTTCGCTAGAAAATAGGTTTGTAAGAACTCAATGGATGTGTTATTAGTTTGACAAAACTTTGAAACAAATAGCAAATTTCTTGTCATAACAGGGAGACACAAAACATTTTGTAAAAAGAAATGCGAGAGTTAGATGATGATGAGGTAGAACCTTTGTGTGATTTGAAGTCTTTTATCATTGCCAACTATTATCTCCTTTGCTCCATCATATTCGAAATGGAGAGACAATGTTTGAAGATCCTGTGCAACACGATGAGAAGCGCCAATGTCAAGTAGCCACAATTAAGAAATTGCAGACGATGATGGTGGAAGGCCAAGAATGGAGTTGGAATAGGAGGCTTGAAGGGAACTATACTGTGGAAAGCTGGGTGTTTGTTGCTTCTTCAGAGTAAATGTCCATTGTTGTTCGAGAAGATAATAGAAGAGCACAGAGTGTCCTTGGGTTGCACATAATTGGTAGCATCTTCTGTACCTAGTAAAAGCTGAATTTGGCAAGGGTCGACATAGGGGAGGTGGTTGCACACTTGAGGACCTAATTGGCCTGTTGCAAGTGGGAGGAAACTTGGTGGCAAACGACGAGAAAAAATGCGCTTTGTTTGTAGCATGAACATTAATAGTTCAATCATCAGCCCTTGATTCTATCCGTTTCATGTAGCTATCATGCTCCAAAAGTTTTTCCCGCAACTCCTTAAAGCCAATTGATGTCCCTCTGGCTCTAAATGCTGCAGCTATATTTTCAAAGACAGGGGATAAGCCATTAATTATATATAAAGCAAAATGATCATCACTCATCGACTGCCCAATAAAACCCAACTCATCTAATGCATTTTTTACGTCACTGAGATAGTCAAGTATGAGACGAGAGCTTGGAGCTCATATGAAGCATTTTCATAGACGTAACAACTGAGATTTTAATGGTTTGGCAAATGCAAGAGCAAGTTTTTCCTACGCTTTTTGGGAGTTTCAGTTGTGGCAACAATTTGGTGCACTTTAGGAGATAAAAGCTAGCAGAGCACCAAGAAGCAGTTAATCTTGTTTATCCCAATATAAATGGTCGGGATTGAGTGACTTGTCTTGAAAAATGGGTGAATGACACATAATCGAACCATCAATGAATCTGTTGAGATCATATCCAATAAAGAAATCAAACTGCTTCTTCCAAAGGAAGAAAGATGTTTTAGTGAGTTTGATCGGTGCTTGGGTTGCAACATTGATAACCACAAACACCTGATTGGAGAGAATAGGCTCATTATTGACAGTAAGTGGGTTGGCAATGGAGAAGTTTGAACCTGTTGAAGGTGGTGTTGATGTGCTGGCCATGGACAATTAAGAGGAATGAAAAAAAAATGTGGAGAGAAAAAGAAACATGAGAGAAGATCGACTCTTTTGAGTTTTATGGCTCTGATACCATAAAGATGTTTTACTACTTGGAAAAAGCTCAATCATATTGATGTGCAAAACCACGTATACATAGAGATGCTATACAAGAGTTTACATAAGGGTAAATACTAACAATCAAATACTGCCAAATAAAAAATTATTAACAAATACAACATATCAATAATAATCTAATATACATTGACTTAACAAAGGGAAGCATAAATTTGGCCTGGTGAAACATCCCAAGCAATTTAAAAAGTAACATTCTTTCTTTTTTTTTTCTTTGTTATTTATTTTTTCCTTAATTTCAACTTTTGGGTTTCAAACTTGTTGTTAGTTTTTTCCTTGGACAGTTGCACCAAAAAAAAAAAATTAAGAAATCATACTTTGTTCCATTCCCAAAAAAAAATTAAATAATTATTAGAAACATGGTTGACACATGCAGGAACCTATTTTAAAACATATGTTAAACATTCGTGGCAACTACTCATTTTTTTGTAAATTATTATTCTCAACCACCTCTGTCCACTAGATAT
Organism: Ochetophila trinervis; assembly: GCA_003254975.1. Lineage (NCBI taxonomy): Eukaryota > Viridiplantae > Streptophyta > Magnoliopsida > Rosales > Rhamnaceae > Ochetophila > Ochetophila trinervis. The sequence continues at coordinate 116,166 of QANX01007349.1, forward strand.
CAAATTCTGCATCAGTTTCTATTTGTGATATACACCTTTGAAGTTCTTTGTAAGAATCTTTAAAATTAACAGCAATTAACCTCTCAGAGAATTTGTTGAATATATGGAAATGAATTTGGAAATGATTGAGCAATAGCCTTTTACATTGTAGGGTCCTTATCAGTAATAGTCATTTCAGGGTGATCGCCTGACATGGCTTTTTGAAACTACTCAAACAACCAAATAAAAGAATTAGTTTTCTCATCACTCAAAAGTGCACAACCAAAAGTAATCTTTTGACTGTAATTATTAATCTCTAAAAGAGGTACAAATATCATGTTATAGCGATTCATGTTGTATGTTGTATCAAAGATAATAACATCACCATAGTCCGCATAAGCACTTCTTAAAGTAGCATTAGCCCAAAAACAGTTAGATAATAGATTTTCACTACCTACATTCAGCTTAAAAGTAAATGCTGGATGTTTTCCTTCTCCAATTCGAAAATTCATTGAGCATCACTACATCATGTTCCTTCATCTCATTTTTCAAATATCTCTTAAAGTTATATAAATCTTTGCTTGTGCATCCTATATTTTGTATCCCACCTGCTTGCGGTTCATGAATACTTATCTGTAGATGCATTAGAATATTTACTAAAGATAACTGTAAAGTGAGAGATTTTTTAGCTTCTGAAATATTTCTATAAGACCTCAATAAATGTACTCTCCTGGGGGTAACTAAATGTTTATTATGACTCTCATCAAATAGCCTAATTGCATATGCTCCTAACTTTTTTTAAAGAACAAGAAGTTTAGCTTTACAACCCTGCCTTGTACACCCACTATCTTCATCTTTACATATACATTCTCTAAAGCACACATATTCCTTTCTTATTATTTCATTAGTATCTTTGTTTCTTTTGCTAGTATTAATTCTCTATCACTATATCCATGGCATATTTGTTGTAAAATTCAAGAACATAATCTAGTGACCCAAATTCTTAACCTATTATTGTTTTGTGATCTTGTGCTCCTTGAGGTATATATATATATATGTATGTTATCAGATTGATCCCCAACGTCTTCCACGTTATCCATGACATAAATTACCATAATAAATTCAATTCAACTGTTGAAAACTTAATATCAAAGAGAAACAAAAATTAAGTATTATAGATTTAGTTTAGAAGTCATCTATATATAAAAATTTTAAAAAACAAGAAGTTTTGTATTCAATGCTATTATTAAGAGTTAGGCCCACAAGTTCACACACAATATTTTAACCAAAAGATACACTAGCAAAGGTAAATAATAATAATAATAATAATATAAAGTGAAAAAAAAGGTTACCCGTTTGAATATGTGGAGTTAGTTGGTTTTGCTTGGCTCGTTTCATCTGGCTAAGTTTATGCTTCTTCTCAGCCAGTTGAAAGGTTACTAAATAGTCTAAAATGCCCAGTGGTACAACCCATTTGGGTTAGGAAAATGCTACGTTCTCATCTATATAAACCTCTTTATGCATCTCTTGAAAGGGGAGCTAATCTCTTATATCTCATATTACTCTTTCATTATTCTGAGATTTCTTGATCTTATTCTGGAACCGTAGCATTCAAAGACCTTTCTTGACTTGATTGTCGAAGAGCCTTTTCCTGCGCTATATCGGCGCTGGCTAAGGCCTCCTGATGATGTTTTCTATTTTATACGTTTGCAGATTTTTCAATGAAGAATGCGGATGCATGACTGACTGTTGATGCTTAACTTTGTATCAACACCATTAAATTAATGACTCAGGAAAAAACCTAAAATCAATGGCAATCTTTGAGATTTTAGATTGAGGCAACAAAGGAAGATAATAAGGAGGTTTAATGGTTAGATTGTCTACTACGTCGGCCTTACTTCAAAAGAATCACTGCCATTAAGAGCGTGGTTCAGTGAGTGAGTGATATTTGTTGAAGGCAAAATTGCAAAAAGTGAGATGTACATATCACTGGAGGCTCTGTCAAACATTGTCAAGTTTTCAAAAAAGTAAAATTTTCCTTAAAAATTTAATTTGTTCAAAAACTAAAAATACTTAATAATATATAATTAACTAATGACCATAAGTAATCTTTCTGCACATTACCAATGGAAAATAATTTTTGAATTGATTGTGCATTGATGTCACATAGATTTAAACAATGTCTATTATTATGTCACATATACAGTAATCCACGTTTTCCATTGAAGATACTCTTATCTCTTATAGTTTTAGCATCAATTGTTCTTTCATTTCAAAGCCTGAGATTAAAAAAAAAAAAGAACAATTAATAGTCTAACATGAATTTTATAACATAGTAAAACTTTATTTAAAGAAAGTGAACCATGTAGAGACCTGGTTAACCATAAATCTATTTTTAAATCTCAACTTTTTAAATGATCTAATGGTTCATAAAAAGGAAGACCTAATGGTAAAACTATAACTTCGATCCGATGTGATCTTGATTATATATATTTATATATAGAAACATACATATATTTATGTATGTTTTTGCTATAGTGAAGGATGTCATCCATCACTTAGTGGAAGACAGCCCACTGCAGTTGTTATTGTGCACATCTAAAAGCTGCAGTGTGATATCGCCCACCAAATGGTGGACATCATTGCTCATTTTAGACGCTTATGTACACACACATACATACATATAAATATATATATATATATATAGATAACTTAGGCTTTGTTTGGTAAATGATAAAGTTACTGGGAATTTAATTCTTTTCATAAAGGGACAACTTTCATGTGTTTGGATAATTATTTAAAGATGAGAAAAATGTGGGCTTGGGAAATTAAATTCTCAAATTTAGAGAAAATAAATAGAAATTTTTTTCTCACTTATTGATGTGTCATTTTCAAAATCTCTGAGAAATAGATATGGAATTTTCTAAAAATACAAATTTATCTTTAATTTGTAATACAAAACATCATTTAATTACTTTAAAAGTCCTAACATTTTTTACTAACCGAACATTACACGAGAAAAAACTAATTATCAGGAAACTAATTGTTAGGTACCTGAATCATAGAAATCAATTTCCGTCAATGGGCCTTATATTCATTTAATTATTTTATTTTTCGAAATAGAAAAATTCTTATTATTATCTTTGGGAAGATAGGGTGCACCAAAAACCTATATCAATGCAAATATAGTCAACCAATGCATCAGTCATTTACTGACTCCTCCTCCATCGCGAGTAAAATTTTGATACTTTAGGAGTACAAACATTTTTTCCCTACATCGCATACTTATGTTTACATAAATGACTTTAAATTTTAAAACAACAAATTTTGATTTAAACAAAACAGTAAAGTAGAAAAATGCAAATAAACTATTTAAATAATATATTGAAGAAAAGATACTTACAAAAATTGCATAAAAGTTAATTTTAGAATTTGACAGTGTTAATTCTGAGAAGAACTTGACAAGATTTTGTGTGAGTTTGTGTTGCTAATAAGAGATCTCTTCAACTTTTTTTTTTTTTTTTTGCTAAATGAGATCTCTTCAACTTTGTATAAGATCTTGCATAGGTACAAGAACTATATTTTAGGCCATATACTCATTCTACAAACTCATTCATTTAATCTTGGTGGGATGTAACAGATTGGATCTCCTTGGTAAAATTTGTGTCGTCCACCTTCTATCGAAAACATCGTCCAATAGAATGAAATTTATGAGATGTTAATGAAACTTTGTAGTTTTCACATGATTTTGAATCTGGTTTATAATATGTCTTCAAACAAACATAATATCTTTAATTAATATATTCAATTCAACTAAACCCCTAACAACTTCATTAATTTGCCAACTTGAGTCAACCTCCTAATTTAAATCAATCATCTATAAATATATATATAGATGGAAATTCTATGACGTTGATATCCAAATAATTTTTAAATGAGTTTTATCGCTAAAAATTTATTATTAGGGACGACTTTGTCGATGATAACCTATTTTAGCAACAAAACGGTAGCTGATAATAAATTTTTTCATTAATAATATATATATATTAACGGCATATTATTAATGTTATTAAAAGCGTATAAAATGCCAGGAATATTTTTCCGATGCTTTTAACGGTAGTTACAATTTTGCAGACACAAGTGATGTCGTAAATACTTAATGACATTTTTGAAAATGCCAATACATTTTTGTGGCACTATTTGCGACATATAATAGTAATGTCGTAGATAATATTCACGTCATTTGTTAATACATATAACTAATCTTGCTAAAAACATTAACGACGCTTCAAAAAAATAATGAGATTATTATTTGTTGCTTTTTTGCTAATGTCGAGATTATTTTTTGGCAGCATATAATGGAAATGTTGTAGATTGTATTAGCGCTATTTTTTACGACATAAAACTAATCTTGATAAAAATATTAGCGACATTACAAATAAATGATGCAATTATTATTTAATACATTTTGCGGCATTTTTATAAACAATAGGAAAATCTTTTAACAACATTGTAATAATGTTGTAAAAGTTATTTGCATCATTTTTTAAATATTATTATATTTTTCAGCATTTAAAAAACTAATAGAAAAACTTTTTAACGGTTTTATAGAAGTGTCGTTAAATGTATTTGCATTAATTATTAAATTTTATAATACTTTAAATAATAATATAATATTTTTCATGAACCATTTCATTTTATTTTACAAGTTACATCACAGTTTTACATTGATAAAAAAAAATTTCAATTATATTTGTAATCATTCTAGTAAGTTCTATATTCAACCAAAACAAAATAAATGAAAAAAATTAACAATTATTGCCAATCATGCATCTATCATACTTAATATCCTTAAAAAACAAAATATATGAATCCGAAACTTATATATATCCACCAATTACTCTAAAATTCCTTGCAAAAAGTTAAACATACTAGTTCATAATTATAATATCAACAAAAATTATATTTGGTCTTCAAAATTCACTTAGATCATCACCGGTCCGTACCTAAAATTACAAAAAAAAAATTATTAATTAATAATAACTTAAACATTGACATATTAAATATTATTTAAAGAATAAAAAAAAAAAACCATACGTCAAATGAATTCAATGCTATTGTTATTCCCAAAGCTTCTCCAATTGAGTTTATTACTTGATAAGGTCTAGCCAAATGCTCATTTGGTTCCAAAACATTTTCAATGTATACTTCCCAAAATAAAAGTCCTAATTTTTTTCCAGCTACTTCTTTTTCTGGATCTTTGCTAATATGAATCCTTGTGCCACATTTATTTTTGGTAGTGTATATGAAAGAAGGTGTACTAGATTTCCACTCTACAAAAATAAATATTTTCTCAATTTCAAAAAAAAATATAGATATAATTAGAGTTAGTACAATACATCCAAAAAATATTGTCTAACCTTTGCAACGTTGATATGTTTTTGAATGTTTTTCTTTGATTTTTTCTTCTACAAACAAAAATTGGAAATTTGTAAAGGACAATTTTTGCCACATCTTGTAAATTAATATTTATAGACATATATGAATATAATTCAAAAACCAAAATGATAATTACTAATAATTTTATTAGTTTATTGAAAAAGAAAAGATCCTACATGTTGTCCAGTTTTGACCTTTTTAGTTGTAGGTTTCGATGGTTGATGATCAGTCTCTCCCTAAACATTTAAAATAAATAAAATCAATACATAGCAGCAAACCAAATAATTTTGATACTCATGATAAAACTACTAATATAAAATATAATTTAGAATCAATTAGCGTATACTCAACAAAATACTCTATCCTATTGCTCACCTCTTGATGCTTTGATGAGATGCAATTTATATATATTTTATATACCTTAATACTTGATTTGAGCATGTTTTATTCACTTAAAATGGATTAATTTATATTTTTCTATGTTTTAGGTGGATTTGAGCTTAAAGTGATGAAAAATGAAGAAACAGTGGCAAAATCGTAATTAAACAGAAAAACTGAAGAAGCAGTGGCAAAACCGTAATTAACTGGACATTGGCAGCAAAGCAGTGCAGCCCAGGTGCAATGCCCAGGTGCCTGGATGGGCGCGAATTTGAGCGTTTAGGCTCGTTTTTGTGACTTTTTAGCCCTAGGTTTTAGTATAAATATGTTTTATCATTATTGTAAAGATGATAGCCGTTTTTAGAGCAAAAACAACAAAAAGAAAGAGTTTAGCTAAATTTCTTTCTTGGGTAGGAGTATTATTCATTACTAAAATATAAGGTGTGAGACTTGGTTTATAAGTTTTAATTCAATTTTAATTATTCAATTTGTGTTCTTCCAATTTATTTGTTTATTATTCAATTCTCTTTTGATTATAATTTGGATCCGTTATAATTATTTGTGGATTGGGTATTTGCTAATTAGGAATTCAATCGTATTGAATGTTCTATGTTTAGTAGCACTTTGATTTTAATAATTGCATGCTAAGCTTTTGTTAATTTCTTAGGAGAACACAAGATAGATTAAAGTTTTACAACGTTTGTAGGACTTGTTTATTGTTGGATGATCTTGTTCTTAATGCTTTTCTGACTTGATTTAGATCACGTTGATTCTAGGTATTTCAGAATTAGGATTAGTTTATGATCGTATCTGAACTAATTAATTGTTTGTGATTTAGAATAAAGTTGGCCGTGCTATTTTATTCAATCCAACATTGAATGATTATTTTTGGATATATTTTTGTCTGTGATCACCTGTTCTTTAGTAATTGAAGATACTCTGACCCAAGGTTTTCTCCTATTGTTATTTTCAATATTTATTAATTTGCTTTCTTTAATATTTGAATTTGCCAACATAAAATCCCCTTTGTCTTTTTAATTTCACTTTAATTGGAATAGAAATAGTTTGATCATCAGTCTCTGTGGAATCGACCTGAACTTGCTGCTGCTACGATAGTGTTTAAATTCAGTAATTAATTTTGGTGTTTACGACACGCATCAAATTTTGGCGCCGTTGCTGGGGACTGTGTGTCAATTTCTTTCTATTTTAATTTTAGCGTTAGTTTGCTTTGAGATTTTGTTGTTTCAGGTGCATGACTAGACTATCAAAAGAAGGAGATCTGAGCTTAGACAGTGATTCTGAATTTGAGGAGATGGCAGCCCCTACTAACAACAACAGACCTCAAACTTTAAAGGAGTTGGCTGCTCCAAATTTAAATTCTCAGCCTCTTTGCATTGAATTTCCTGAAGTGCAAGCTTCATTTGAATTAAAGTCTGGATTAATACACTTACTCCCAACTTTCTTTGGTCTTGTAGGTGAAGATCCTCATAAACATTTGAAAGAGTTTCATGTAGTGTGCTCAGGGATGAAGCCGCATGGTGTAACTGAAGAATAAATTAAGTTGCGAGCTTTTCCCTTCTCACTTAAAGATGCAGCTAAAGATTGGCTATATTACCTTCCTTCCGGTTCTATCAATTCTTGGAATGAGATGAAGCGGTTATTTTTAGAGAAGTATTTTCCTTCTTCAAGAGCTGCCAATATAAGGAAAGAGATTTGTGGCATCCGACAACATGATGGTGAATCGCTATATGAGTATTGGGAGCGATTTAAACAATTGTGTGCTAGTTGCCCTCACCATCAGATTAGCGAGCAACTCCTTATCCTATATTGCAAAGCTGATTAACTGCCATCTCCTGATTAACTGCATGTTGAATATCAGGCCTAGTAAAAGTGAGATATTGCAAAGCACCAACAATGCTTCGATAGTCTTTTCCATCAACAAGATCATTATCACCATTTTGAGGAGTTGGTCTACTTAATATGGGCGTGGCCATTGGAGTAGAAGCAAGAAGATTGGCACGTTGAAGAAGATCTTTAGTATACTTGGTTTGAGATAAAAATAATCCACCATTAAAATATTTAACTTCAATCCCTAAAAAATAAGATAGACGTCCAAGATCTGTGAAGGAAAAATCCTTATTCAGCCGTGTGACAAGCTGATTTATAAGAGAAGGACTTGAACCTGTAAAAAGTACATCATCCACATAGATAAGAAGTAAAATGATATCGGATGAAGTTCTGTATACAAATAATGATGGATCAGTAATGCTACATTTGAAACAAGCTTTAATAAACAATTTGATAATCTGTCAAACCAGACCCTAGGTGCCTGTTTAAAACTGTATAAAGATTTATTTAACAAACACACGTGATCAGGATACTGAGAGTTAGAGAAACCTAGAGATTGGTCCATATAAATTGTTTCTTTGAGAAAACCATTTAGAAATGCATTTTTGACATCAAGCTGTCAAAGATTCCATCCAGAAGATAAAGCAACAGAAATAATTAACCTGATAGAAGTATGTTTGATTAAGGGACTGAAAGTTTCTTCGTAGTCTAGACCTTCAATTTGTGTAAAACCTTGTGCCACTAAGCAGGCTTTGTATATGTCCACACTGCCATCTTCTTTGTATTTTACTCAGTAAACCCATTTGGAACCAATCACATTTGTATCAGCTGGTCGTGGTACCAAAACCCATGTTTTATTTTGATGTAATGCTGTTATTTCCTCATTCATAGCTGTGGTCCACTCTTGACTCTTGAACGCTGTTTTCATAGTTTTTGGCAAAGAAATTTGGTCGAAGTTGGAGCATGTAGCAATGTTTACCGTGTTGGAAGAATGAAGTTCACTGCTGTGATGAGGATTTTTATGGACCTGTGATTTGGTGAGCATCGGGTGTTAAGGATTTTGGCGGCTGGATTGTGTCGTTGGTAATTGAACAAAGAGGTTAGAAGATATATCTGGAGGTGTTGGAATAATACCTGACTGAGTTGATTCAGTAGAGAGATCAGGTTTGAGAGGATTTGTATGGGAAGATGTGACTGGATTTGAGTGTTGTTGAGACACGTCAATTGAAGGGTCGGTGGAAGGGGATTGTGTTGACACGGTATTAGTGGTTGAAAAAGGGATTGAAGCATTTTCTATATGGGGAGATTGTGAGGACACAGACACGTCAATAGAAGGCTGCTCGGTGGAGGGGGATTGTGATGACATGGTATTTATAGGTGCAAACGGGATGGAAGCATTTTCTATGTGGGCAGTAGGTAGAGTGGTATGAATAGGTGTCAATTGGAGAGGAGGGGAACAACAATCCGTGGAGTGGACCAATGATGAAGGAGGCATAACAATATTATTTTGTAAATCCATTGGTTTTGAGTACCACTCATCAGCCCCTGCAAATGTGATTAAAGGAAGCAATTCTTTAGAAGCAGTAGTAGACTTTGGTTTTAAAGGAAAGAAACTTTCATCAAACACTACATGATGAGAAATAAAAACCTTGTTGGTTTCTGGATTTAAACAATATCCTTTGTGACAAGGACTGTACCCAATAAAAATGCAAGGATATGTCTTCTTGAGAAACTTGTTATTTCCTTGTTTCTTAAGATAAGGAAAACATCGACAACCCAAAAATTTTAGACTACTATAATTTGGATATTTGGCAAACAACTTACGATATGGAATATCCATGTTTAAAGCTAAAGAAGGAAGCCTGTTAATCAGATATATAGCAATCAAGAAAATATCAACCCAATACCGTGAAGGAAGGTTGGCATGAAACATCATAGTAAGTCATGTTTCAACAATATGTCAGTGTTTACATTCAGCAACACCGTTCTGTTGTGGGGTACCTGGACAGGAGATCTAATGAGAAATTCCACAATTTTCTAAATGGGTAAGAAATTTGTTTGACATAAATTCTCCAACACCATCACTTTGGAAGATATTGATTTTCCTGTCAAATTTATTTTCAACTAAATTTTGAAATTTTATGAATGAGTCATAAAAATCTAATTTCCTTTTTAATGGATATAACCAACTGAATCTGCTAAAATCATCAATCAAAATGGCATAATACTGATAACTTTGATTTGAAATCACTGGGGCTGGTCCCCATAAATCACAATGCACTTTATTTAAAGGAACAATTGAAGCATTATTAGAAGTATCAAAAGAAAGTTTACACTGTTTGCCAAGCTGACAACTAGTACAAACCAAAAAATCTTTAACCCATTTGGAAACGTGAATAAGTTCATGTTTTGTCAATGTTTTTAAAAAATTTGAATGAGGATGCCCCATTCTTTGATGCCACATATCTAAAGTTGTCGTTCCCTCTTTTATTGCTGCTAAGGCTTCAAATTGTCTTTCCTCAAGTGCATATAAACCACCTTGTCTATGTCCTTTGGCCATTATCTGGTTGTTCTGATCCTTAATAAAAAACCCAGATGAAGTAAATTCCACAGTACAAGAGTTATCAGATGTTAATTGACTTATAGAGAGCAAATTCTTCTTTAAATTAGGAACTACCAAAACATTTTTCAAGGATAGATCTTGACTGCCAGTTTTAGTTGAAACAATTCCAATATGAGAAATAGATAAAGGCTCACCATTACCCACATATATAACATCATTGCCACCATATGGTTTTGAGGAGATAAGATTACCTTTGTTATTTGTCATATGAGCAGTAGCACCAGAATCAGCAAAAAACGAAGGTTTTTCTTCTTTGTAAGCAGCTTGAGCTTCTTGATTTTTCTCATGTTCTTCAATATAGTCATACCTGTTCCAACATTTATCAGCAGTGTGATAAGGTCTTTTACAAATTTGACAAACCATTATTTCTCTAGCAGCAACTTGGTTTTGTTGATTGTCAGGATGTCGGTTTGTATTTTCAGTATTTTGCATAGAAACATTGTATCAGCTCCAGTTAGTAGACATGTGTCCATTGTTTGGGTTCCATGTAGTTGGTGGACTAGATCTGGATGGAGCAAAGCCGCGACCCTGAGAAGAAAAACGTCCTCCACGTCGGCCACTTACTCCACGACTACCATTGTCATTGTGACCTTTGAATCCGATGAAAGCTTGATTATGATCTGATCTCTGTACTTCATCAGCTTGAAAATTGTTCAAAACTTGCTCATGACTCTTCAAACTAAGAATAAACTGAGTATATGTAGGATATGGAGCCTTAGATAGCATTGCTAGCCTAAAATCTTGGTACCTTGGACCTAGACCTCGAGACAAATGAAAGCATTTGTCTAGACCATTAATGGGTTTTCCAATAGCAGATAAATTATCACAGATAGTATTAAAAGTTTTGATATACTCATCTATTGAATTGCTTCCTTTCTTTAAGCCTATCAATTGATCAGTGAGAAAAATCTATTTCTCCTTTGTTGCTGGTAACATGTGATCTTCTATGGCTCTCAATATGAGAAAAACTGTATCTAAGCCAATAGTATAACAAAGAACATCAACAGACATAATTCCTAAAAGCTAGGTAGTAAACAAACCATTGTTGCTGACCCAAAGAGAGTAATTCGGATTGATGATGCTTGAATTGTTTGTGCCTGCAATTTCCTATAATGGGTGTTCTACATTAGTGATATGGTGAAGAATTCAAGACTTCGAATCAATGGTAATATTTGTGATCGCCATAACAAATAAGTTGATGAATCAAGCTTCAGGAAAAATGAGGCTAGAACACTGATGAAAAGACTGTATGTATAACTTGGGTTCAACTTCAAAAGCTACATATAAGTTAAGCTTTGAATTTTTTTCTTGCTCTAATACCATGATGAAATTTAAACAAATAAATAATAAAAACACACTTTGTAAAACACACGGCAGAAAAACAATGTCACTATATATATTTTCCTCTGTTTTGACACTTTACAATACTTCATATATATAGTCATACAAGAGTAACAAAACTCCTATAAATAAGAATTACAAAAAAAATCTTATTAACAAAAAGATCATATGGTTAGAAGATATTTTTGTTTCCTTTGTTGTAGCAGTAAATCATGCAGCAACAGCAGTTACAATTTTATGTGTGTTATCACAAACAAAGTCCCACATGGCTAAACTTGGAGATCCTAAAAGGTATATAAGAGGCTTGGGTTACTCAGCCTCAACAAATGGTATAAGAGTTAGGACCTAGACAAGACCATACGCACGCACGAGATGAACTTCGGGGTGAATTGAAAGGTGGTAAGCTCTCCATGGTGGACCACGATGGTGATTAATAACTTCATGATCGACAGTCAAAATTTGATGACAGAAATTTTTTGCTTAGGTGGTGGGGCAATAGTGACCTCATGCTAGCCTTCACATGGAAGAAGCCATGCCATGAATCTCCACAATGATGTGGTGAGCCCTCCATAGCTAGATGTGCCCAAAATGGACATGTGGTCCTTAGTTTAAGGTGATAGTTATAAATGTACAAACAACGTCCCACATTTACTAAACTTGGAGATCCTAAAAGGTATATAAGAAACTTAGATTTCTCTTCCTATTGAGTTAACTGTTTTGGTGAAACTCGAAGCCTCAACACATGAGTCAAAGTTTATAATGACTTTAGAACTTAGCTTAGAATTTGTAAGTTAAAATCAAATCACATTTTCTCATAATTCCAAACATTGCAATAAGCTTTTCACTTTAAATTTAATATTTAGACTTGGATTTAAACCCATCCTTCAATAAGGTGTTTAGAATTGGCTCAAATATCTTTTAATTTTTGTCTATTTTATAATTTAATTTCATATATATGTTTCTTTTGCTAAATCTCTATGTTCAACCAATTTCATAAATTTTCATTTTGTTTTTCCAAAATGAATGAGGTGTGGAGCAAAAGAAAAATCTTATCTCAGCATACTATATTATTTTGAAAAGGGTTTCTTGATAAGAGTATTATTATGTTTTTCTTAACTTTAGACATGCATTATAGTTATGAACTAGCATAAACTTCATTTGTGACTAAAATTTTTTAGTGATGGATTATGCTTTTAGTGATGAAATACTATAGTAATTGTATTTTAATGTATTGTAAAAAAATAAAATAAAAAGTAGCAAGTTTTTACCCCAAAATTTGAGAAAAGAACGATACTCACTAAACTTTGTTTAGTATGTCATGCAAGATGACTAACATTCTTTCAACAAGTTTCCATCAATTAAAGAAAGGTATCATGCGGTGCTAACATAAAAGTATCAAATGGTTTACATGTAATAGATTTAGATTTTCTATCCTCTTTTTTTGTCCCTATAATAAAATAAATCTATTTTTTTACGTGAATTCTAATATTTTCTAAACTAAAAGGGAAGGAGATTTGATTCAGACGTGGTTGAATCTAAGACTTGAAAGTATATTCTCAATGTTTTTATCACTGGCGTAAGCCAACGAATTCAAAAAAAAATATCACCTTTTAAAATGATGTGAAATTTTATCACTCATGAAACGTGAGTTATGAAAAAAAAAAAAAAAAAAAAAAGATAGAAGATTCACATCCACATATAAATATAATTTATTAAGTAAATAAATCCTAAATGATCACATTTTGAAGCAGCTTGGATGATAAAAATCATTCCTAAAAATGTGATCTTTATAAATAAAAGCTTATCAATAAAAAAAGAGTAAGAGATGTTTGGTAATGATTCTAGGAATAAATCATTTTTAAAGTGATATTTCGAAAAATCACCTAATTGATGTTTATTTTAGAATCACCAAAACAAATTATTTCACATTTTTGATATAGAAAGTATTTTTATTTCTTTGAAAGTGATTTTAGCCATTTTAAAATTACTTTCAAATAGGCACTAAAAATGTTACATATTCATAATTAATATTACATTAAATAGTATTTATTTATTTTTAATATTCAAGATGACTATATTGAACTCCAATCTTTTATCCAATTATCCATTGCTTTTGTAAATTATCCCTAAAGATATTACTTTAAAATATTATCTCTCTATTTTTAAAAAATGGAAGGTAAATATGCAAGCCATAACTTAGTATTGGGTAAATATAGGTAGTGTTTGAGATGCAGGATTAAGAAGGATATTGGACTATTTGATATTGATCTACGTTAGGTGTTATCTGTTCCAGATGGGAAATTCAATCCCACATTTTAATCCCATTAGTAGTGGATAGTATATCCTCCCTCTTTCACGTGTTAGAGAGGCAAAATATGATATAATTCGCTCATTTGTTATAAAGGGTTAGAAAGAGTTGACGAAGAGAATGCACCGATGCTACCATTCAAGTTCACGATCTTGGCACCCAGGTTCTCTCTGCGAATTTTTTTGCTTGTTTTCACAATTAATTTTCTTGTTTTTTGGTTTCGATTCTCTTTGTGTTTGAGGGTTGTATTTATTTTTCTTTATGGCTTGTGACTTCATTTCACCGGTGTGGTATTTTTATTGTGGTTTTGAAAGGTGGCTGTGATTTTCTCCACTGACTATTTTTGAAATTTGTTCCTTTTTTTTTTTTTCTTTTTTTGTGTTGTGTACCTACATTTATGACTTAGACACTTGTTGATCTTTGAGATCCATTTTTTTTTCTAGAAGATATGTGAAAGATTTTTGCTGGATTATTAATTTTTTTTTCTGGTGCATGAAATTGGGATTTCAATTGGAGTTTGAGCTTAGTCTAACCTTTCAAAAATTGATTCTAAAGTGTATCGAAATAATAGTACTTGATTAAGTTAAAAATATGATTATTCGATTGTCATTCTTGCTTATATAGTAGTCAATTAAGTTTATGTCATTTATTGGATTGATTTATTTGGATTTATGTTTGTTATTTTCTTATTAGTAGTCGATTATGAAAGAAAGATTATGTGATACTTCATTAAAAGAAAATTGCGTTTAGAAAGGTTGATTATTTGTTTGATGCATGTAGTGATGACCCATGTTTTAGTGCATAGGCATTATGAAAAATGGGTGCTTAAGAATCGTGCAATCACTAGGCATCAAATTCGTTTGAGTGTTTTGGATAGTATTATAGATCATAGTGATATTGAAAGTGTAAATCAACTTAGGATAGATAGGAACACATTTGGTTTGTTACATCAATTACTTGGAAAACCTAAAAGAGATAGTTTGGTTGGTATAGATGAACAAGTGTGTATGTTATTACACGTACTTGCTCATCATGTTATAAATTGAACAATTAAGAATAGATTTAAGCGATCATGAGAAACTGCCAGTAGATATTTCAACTTAGTGTTGCATGGAGTATTGCAATTGCAAAGAATCATAAATCTCCAAATCTAGTGCGTGCTAACGGCACTAATGATAGATGGCGATTGTTGAAGGTATGTTTATACATAAACATATATGTTATGGTACTCAAATATCATATATGTAATATGATTTATTGATTTTATTATAATCAATTGTGTTAGGATTGTTTGGGAGTAGTAGATGGAATTTACATTAAGGTTACTTGGTCAAATATTGATAAGCCAAGCTATCGTACACAAAAAAAAAAAAAAGAAGTTTATATTTGTATTACCTGGCTGGGAATGTTCAATTTCTAACTCCAAAATCCTCAGAGATGCAATTAGTAGACTAAATAAGTTAAAAATCTCCACTGGTAAGAATAAGTTGTGAATATTAACTTAGTATTTGGATTTTTTTATCACATTTAATCAAGCTAAAAATTGATTCATTAATTCATCATTTTTAGGTTATTACTATCTTGTTGGTGATGGATACACAAATAATGAAGGACTTTTTGCACCATTTAAGGGAACACATTATTATCTTTCAGAATGGAGAGTGAGTTATGCACCACGAAATTGAGACGAATACTTTAATATGAAGCATGCTTCTGCAAGAAATGTAATTGGGAGGTGCTTTGGATTAATTAAAAAAATGTTGAGTCATATTTAGGGGTCCATCCTTTTATCTAATTAAAACATAAATGAGAATAATCATTGCAAGTTGTTTTTTTACATAATCTCATTAGAAGAGAAATGACAAATGGTTCAATTGAGCTTGACTCATATGAGATACAAGTAGTTGAACCAATAATAGACCATGACACTGTATGATCTATTGAGGCTTCAAATGAATGAAGTGAGTGGAAGAATGATTTGGCTACACAAATGTATGATGAGTGGAAGGCAAATAGGAATAGTTAGAGACTATTGTATGTTTTTATTTTATTTTGTAAGAATAAACAATCACTTGAATGTTTCAATTACTTGTACTATGTAATTTGTTTACACTTTCAATGTTATGTTTATTATGTTCTTGGATTGCTTAAAAAGCAAGGGGCCATATCATTGTTTTCATTATTAATGTTTTTACATTGTTATGAGTATGATTTAGGAATGATTAGCGGAGGTAGCAATCATGGCAATGATCGATCAAAAAATGGTAATAGGCGCATCTCTGGAGTAAAACTGAAGAGAATGCGTTGTTCAAAGTCCTTGATGATGTAGTGGTCAGGGGGCCTTAAACTGAAAAATGATTCCTTCAAACCCTGTACTCTTGAGCTTATTGAAAGATCTTTAGCAACTTTGTCTCCAAGATTTGTTTGAAGGCCAGTCCACACATTCAATCCAAAATGAAGAAGTAGAAAAAAGATTATTGAAAATTCTTGATATGTTGAATAAGAATAGTTTTGGATGAAATGACATGAAAAAGTATATTGAGGTAGACAATGATGCAGTCTAGGAGGTCTATGTGCAAGTTTGAAAAAAAAATCATGCAAATTAGTTTGTTATGGTTTATGTTTAAATTTTGTTCTTATACTTTATATATTATTATGTAGAGTAATAAAGATGTTGATGGATGGAGGAATAAACTATTTTCTATATATGAAAGATTGGAAAAAAAAATTATATATATAGAGTGGTTTGTGCAACTGGAAGAGATGATAAAACTCCAAAGATATGGTTGCAAATATTATTGCAAATGATGAGATTGAACCTCAGCGTACTGACATTGAACATGATGAGGAGAATTCTCCAATGTCGGTTGGCCAATCTTCATATTCCCAACAAAGCAATTGTAGAAAGAGGTCTAGACCATTTGATGGAATAGCTGCAAAGTTAGATAATATTGTTGAATCATTTAAGCAAATGATGGAAAAGTTTGACAAGCAGGTGCATATGCTATTTCATTCTATACGTCCTAAACTTGATGAGGAAATGCAACAATTTCTACATGCTGAACTTTGGGGGTTAGAAACTTTTGTTGCTATTAGGATCAAGGCTATCAATATGTTTAGTGAGAAGCCACAAAAGGTTCATGTGTTCAAAGGATTACATTATGATGAATAAAAATTAGAGTTCACTTATGAGTTGATTGAATGTTCATCTTATGTTTGATGAAAGTTCACTTTTTTGGTAAATTGATGAAGGTTTACTTATGAGCATACCTTGTTGATGTGAGCATTATTTGGATGAAATGTTCATTTAGAAAACCATGGATCTTTTTGTTAGTTTATATAGACATTGACTATATTAATGACACTATTAGCATGACCATTAATTTTATAATTTCTAATATTTTTTATTACTTATTTTATATACTATATTAATTAATTTTATTTTATGTGTAGTTGCTAGTAATGACACGTCAAAATGTATATGTTCTATTCAAAAAAAAAAAAGCCAAAGATTTATGACTCATAGGCGAAATGTCAAACATTTATTAATGGCGTCAAAGAAAATTCATACAAATCATATCATGTAATGGATGAAATAAAGATCACTTATAATTTGTTTACTAAGCACACAAAAAAAAAAAATAACAAATGCTCTTCAATGGAATTGGAAATTCATGACAATGCACCTAATTATCAAAGCACAAATAAAACATTTATGAGTGTATTAGCACATGTATTAAGTTAAATAATTTGATGTCTTTAATTTTTTTCTTAATTTATTTAATGAACTGTTGGAACATATACATGTAACAAATTATGCATTTTTGGTGAATTGCGTCAAATTATGTTTAATTCATAGTTTAATTTATTTTGGATTATTAGATTCTTATTTAACGTAGTAATTTGAATGATATTTAAAATATTGAATAATAGTTCAGTATTTTAATAAATTAAATATAGTTTTATTCCATATTGCACAAAACATAAGATATCATATCCAGTCATTTGATCTAAAATTACACCAAATACATGACAATATTAATTATATTCAATCATGTTATATATAGTCCAATGAAATCATGTCATTCATATTCAATCATGTGTTCCAAACGCAACCATAAATACATAGGACAATTAATCTCAATATACACATTTTGGTCCAACTTTGAAAAAAATTATTTTTTTATCATATAATATACAACATTAGAACTTACCTAATAAATATTTAAAATAATATATATCCCATTAATTAACCAACAACTTGTTTTCTCTCACTATTTTATCTTTCTCTAAATGGAAATATTAACTTCTAAATCAAGTTTATTATATAATTTGTATGAATGTTCATAGTTTGGAGTGGTTGAAGAAATAAGATCACCAATTTTAAAATTATATAATTTTATCTGTCTTCATTGTTTATTTAACATGTTCTTCTCAAAATATTGTCTTGAACATTTTTATACCCATGCTCTATCTCTCTCTCAAAAGAACCATTTATAGTAACATATATGAAAATCATTTTGCATAGAGTTGTACGCAAATCAATTAGAAAAGACACACACATATGTAAAGCAAGGCCCTCTAGTTTTTCTGCCTAGAATTCTCACACACAAAAGTCTTACTGTAACAACTTGATTATGGTACTCATCCTCCGATCAGTAGGGCTCCAAAAAGTAAAAAAAAAAAAAAAATGGGGGCCGTGGGCATGTGGGAAGAGGCAATTTTTTTTTTCCAAAGAGAAACAATTTATATCCACAACTTGATTATATTTGCTTGACATTTTATTAGTTTTTTGGAGTTAAAGTGCATTTATGTTTATAATTTGGTTTAATTTGCAGAATGATGAAATATTGGTGTTTTTGGTGCAGTTCTAAGTCTTTTGGATGCAAAAAGCTAAAGATCATAGAGCTTTAGGCGCTCAAAAGCCAAAGCATAGACGTTGGAGGCCAAATTCAGAGCTAATTGCATCCAAGGATAGAATGTCTAGAGCCTAGACACTCATCACTCAGAGCCTAAGCTCCGATTCTTGCATTTAAAGACCATTTTCTAGGTTTCAGAGAGCCTAAGCTTTGAAGTTGATTCGTTAGATGTGCATTTTTGGCATAATAGTTAGGGCGTAGGAGCTAGTTTAATAGAGCCTAGACGCTTTGAATTTTTAAGTTGCGTTTTAGACACGCGATTAGGTTAATTTTTGTCTCTTTTGAGGATAGTATAAATAGTTTATGATATAGACTAAGTAGGGGAAGAGTAGAAGCTACCAAAGGAGAAAGGAGAGGAGTAACTCAAGGCTAGAAGAAAGATTTGGACTTCAATATTAGTTTTCTTCTTCCTCTCTTTTCTTTAATCTTTGATACGTAGATTATTTGTCGGGATTTCTTTAAGTATGAACTAAGCTTTTAGTTCCTAGGGTAATGATGTAAACTAAACTTGAAGGATTGATTTGTCTCTTAATTAATTAATTAATGTATTTTCTCCCTATTTGAGTGTTCTTTACTATTCTTAATGCTTCTAATTAATTCCCATTAATTAGTTGATGAGTTAATCATATTGAAACATAAAGGAGATGTGTGTGTTTAGTTTAATGTATTGAATTCCATTAGTTACATGTGGATTTTGTTTTAATTTTGCATGACTTGTATGGTTGTTTAAAGAACTTTGTGCTTAATGAGTCATTAGGAGTTGTCATTCTTGTAGAGGAATATAAGGAAGTTGGTTTTATTGATATTTTTATTATACCTCAAAGGAGAGATTAGCAAATAGTTTAGGGTTCTAGACTTTCAATTTGGAATGTTATGCTAGATTAAGATTTTTGACAATTCAATATGAAAGGTTTAAGTGAAAGCAAATAGAATCAAACACCTTAGGATCTCAATTTGATTGATTTTTACTTCTTTTTGCAAACTTCAGCAACTTGTTTAGTTTTGGTTTATTGTTTACTATTACAAATTTCGAAACTAATTTCGATTATTTAAATAGAATTAGAGTTAGCATATTTTAGTAATTAGTAATCAACAATCATTTGGATAGATAACCTAATTAATTTTAATCAAGGATAAAAAAAATTTGGGATACCGAAATTATTTCCTACTAAAAAAAATCCGGGTAAAATTTACATAATTTCCATTGAAATTTCCAATATTTCTGTGGAAATTTTGAACATGGTCATTAATTTTTTTTTATAAAATTTTAAAAATTATGGATTTTTATAAAATATTAAAATATAATATTTTTTTAATATTATATCAAATATATCAATGAATTAAATTGGTTCATTTAGTTGTTCTAAAAGTGATCGCTGAAGAAGTAGATTCTAGTAGTGTTGATTCTTTTCAAAAGCTTATGAGATAACCAACTAAACTCCTTGTGCTTCAGCCCTTTCTAGAAGTATATGTTCAGAATTTTAAACTATTGATAGTAACTCTCTCAAGCGGTGATCTCAATAAATATTCTTGTGAAGTTATAAATAATTACGAAAGAGTCACTAATTCAACAAATATTGAGTCTATTTAGCGATAAAAGTATTACACTAATGCAATGTAATATAAAGATTATGAAAAAAGTAGAGAGAGTATGCCTATAATTGGTGTTGTAGAAAAAATTATACATATAGAGAGAAAAATATACAATAGAAATGTCACACCAAAAAAATAACTTTTTAAGATGAATATAACTTTTATTCAATTGATGCTTATGGAATAACATCAAGTAAGAACTTATGTATATATTCTCAACCTCAACCATCAACAGACATCAATTATGCATAGAGCCAACTAATATAATATCCATATCATGACTATCAACAAAGATAATTAGATGTAATGTTATATCCATATGATTGACATATTAACAAATACATGCAAAACTAATCAAGAAAATGCATTTTTTTATCAATATTTTTCTCAATATAATGTTTAAAATGATGATAAAAAGTGAGCGAAAAGTTTCAACAACCAAGAAATTATATATATTATTGAATAATATTTAAGTAATTATGTATTTGTAATATTATTTTAATTAATGAATAATTTATTATTTAATATATTATTTTTTTATTACTATCAGCGAATTTTATATGTCTTTTGATATGAGAAATATGATTTCCACTCAACATTTTTTCAATTTTTATAGTTAAATTGATAAAATATCTAATAAATAAGCATATTCTAAAGTTTCATTAAAAATTTTCATATTTTTTTATTTATAAATTTTTGTCATTTCTTTCGTATTTTTATTAATATCGATATTTTATCGATATTTTTATATTTTTGATCAATAATATTTTTTATAATTTCCAACGATACCGATATTTTCATCATTAATTTTAATACTTGAAAACGACTACACTTGAGAGTTGATTTTGCACAACAACGAGTCTTTCAGTGGTAGGATGTGGGTGGGAAGAGAAACAGAGAATTTTTTTTCTTCCACCCCGGCCAGTTTTCAGAGCAATTTTTGTCTGGTATATATATATATATAAACTTAGGGAGCCAATATATATTCTTAAAAAACCCTGGCCACCCCGGCGGGTATCTGAGATATTTTTTTCATATCAAATTTATCTAATTTTAGGCCGGTAGTTTTCTTGGTATAAAGTCATTTTTTAATTTTATTACCTTGTTATGTTTCCAACAATCCCACAAGTTAAGCTGTTAGGCAATTGGCACAACTGCAATCATATGTATTCGGAAATGATCATCGTAAAACAAATTTTCAAGAATTCCCTGCAAATTTTGTCAGTGCTATTTCAGCCACTAGTATGTTGCTTACTGTTCATTTCATTTTGTCATTAAAAATCAGTTTTTTGCTTGTAACCTTTAGAAACTTGTGAAAGTTTACATGGATTGGGTTGGGTCTTATCGGGTTTGGCATCATCTTTACGTAATTCGGTGCAATTCTTTTCTTTGACAGTACTTTCCTAGCTTTAGGAATGTAAGGCTTTTTTCTTAGCTCAACCTGTTTAATTCTATTTTTGAAAATCAAAAGCCCATTATTTTTTACATTTGTGATATGGTTTTCATATATATATATATATATATATTTTTTTTTTTTTGGTAAAATAGTTTTCATATATTTTGGTTGACTGGGGTAGCTCTGTTGCTTGGTTGGCGTTCTACATTGAGACTTTTCACAAACAGATCAAATTAGAAGGTATGCTGAAGAAAGAACTTTTGGCTAAGTCCATAAAGATTATCAGTTTCACAGTTTATAGTATTTATTTTAGTTTTTTAAGAATAAATTAGATAAGTATTGCTTTTCAAATAAATATATGGCTAGGGTATTTTTTTATTCCCCACCTTGTAGATATAGCGTCTCCACTGAAAAAATGGTTTCTCTCTTAACTTACTAATTATATTATTCTCTCTCAACTTACCAATTATATTATTTTCTTTGATACATGTGGTTACCGAGTATAGACACCCAAGATACTCGCTGGGGTGTCCAGAATAAGCAAATAAACAAAAAGTTAAACCTCCTCTTGAGCCTTTTAAAGGCTCCCTGTTCACCTACATTTTAAGTAAAAAATATATTTTTCAAAGTTCAAGGTCAAAATGGGAGCTTTGGATAAATGTTACAGGGTAATAATACATTATTTTTCCACTATGAAAATGTTACTTAAAATTTGCAGAGATTTATAAAAATATCCAAAATGGATAACCAAATTAATAGTTTAATTTTCTTAGTTAAATTTATAGTATTTGAAAAAATTATATAGAATTAAAAATATAAAAATATACTGGATTAGTTTTATTAGAATATTAGTATACAAAAGTTGAAGCTAAGAGCATTTTGGTTTGGAAATGAAATGTTAAGTGAAAAGATGAACATATTTTATAATGTTTTGCAAAGTGTGTGTTTTTCTTCAACATTGTGTACAAAAAACCCGTATATAAATCATGCTTGGACTGGAGGCCCAAAGAGGGCCTTGGATCATAAATTGGGCTTTAGTTAAAATGGGATTTGGGATACAAGGTTTAGTAACCGCGAACCGTCCCGCGCAATTTTTCACAGAAAATAAAACAAAAACACAAATCAGGTTTCAAATAACAAACACCTTCCAGAAAAGAAACACAAAAATACGCTAAAAAACTACCACTCACCTCTTCCACGTCACCGATCCGCACCTCACTTCTATCTCCATCTGGGCCGTTGATTCAAAACCACTGGCGGTCTAAAATCATCCTCCAAAGTCACAAACGGATCGATATCATTTTCCCAAACTCAATCTCCGACTATAAATACCATCAAAAATTTATTTCAGTCTGGTAAAAAGCAAATACCAAAATCTCAGACTCTAATACCCGCAAATTTTTATAGGTAATACAAATTACTGCGTCTTTTCTTTGGTGGTTTTTTTCTTCTTTATCTTTGCTTTTTCTACAACGATTTCTGTTTTCTTCGCTGAGAATTTTTAGATTAGAAGTTGTTGAGAATGTCAGGCCGTGGAAAGGGAGGCAAGGGATTGGGAAAAGGAGGTGCGAAACGTCACCGTAAGGTCCTCCGAGATAACATTCAGGGAATTACGAAGCCGGCCATCCGTCGTCTGGCTCGTAGAGGGGGTGTCAAGCGGATAAGCGGTCTGATCTACGAGGAGACTCGCGGGGTTCTCAAGATCTTCCTTGAAAACGTGATTCGTGACGCTGTCACATACACTGAGCATGCTAGGAGGAAGACAGTGACGGCCATGGATGTGGTTTATGCACTCAAGAGGCAGGGAAGGACTCTGTATGGGTTTGGGGGTTAGGGTTATTGTGCTTGAAAGTCTTGCTGTCAAGAAAGATCTGGGGACAAAAAGTGTTTGGGGAGCTGGGAGAAAAATATCTCTTCCCCCCCCCCCCCCCCCCCCCCCCCACTTTTTTTTGGGGGTGTTTTTCTGTTTGTGATTACAAGTCCATGTAGCATTTTAAGGATTAGGTTTGTGGTTTTACAGTAGCTTTTGTTTTTTTTTGGGGTGTAATTCAGTCTTCGAATTGCAATTTCTATAAGAATTTAAGTAATTTCGAATTTTAGTTTTTATTTATCGTTTAAGCATGGTTTTGCGTCTGAAATGCAGATTACAGGGGAACAGGTTTTAAACTGGATTTTATGCTTGGAAGAAATTTAAGGGTTGGTCTGAATTTGCTCGTATTAAACGCTGTAATTTTGGGATTTTTTTAGTACAATCATATCTATTAGTTTATGTCATTACCCAAAAAATAAAATCTTTTAGTGGTTACTACGAAAAGAAATAAAAAAACATTACACATTTGGCATCAATAGGCCTGTTACGTGAACAATATATAAAGACAAACATGCAATGCGGTTTCAAAAACTAACCATTTAAAACATACGACAATTTCATTACAATTTGAACAGTAGTTGCTGACTTTGAAACACCTGTGATTACCACAAACATTACCTTCAATACCAACAAAATTCAAGTTGTTTTGATTGGATGGCCAATTGCAAGCTTATAAGCCATAGCTTCCGCTATCGATGTTCAATCAAACAGCATTGAGTTCTGTAAATGACATAAGAATTCTCCTGTATAATAAGTAAAAGTAAATAAAATAAAAAATTAACAAACCCTTGCTCTGTTCAAAACCATTCTCTGTGGCCATACAAACAACTCACTGAATTGGACTGGTGCGGTGGATATGGGGTGTACATAAATTAGGTTTACTAATGAACGAAGACGAAAATGAAAATGAAACAGTAATGCAGATTGATTGACTTTGGCATTCACAAACAAAAAAGAAAAAGAAAAAAAGAAAAAGGAATGAGTGTTTGACTTTGGCTATTCAGTCCAATTAAAATACCTAATTGCTGAATAAAACAGAAAATTCCAATTTAATTAAGATTGAATTGATCAAAATTTAATTTACAGTTCTAAAACAAATGCCTGGATTCTGAAAATGATACCCAGTCGTATATATAAATTTCTAAATTACTAAATCAATTTATCAAAATTCCAATTCTTAAAATACCGGATATCCAAAACTTTGAAACACAAAAATAGAATACTACAAGTAGCAGAGTCAAAAAATTTAAAGCATTTTCATTCCAATAAAATGGTATTCCCATTTACAAGGGATTTCAAACTAAAATTAATAATTTCTTATATTATTTGAAAAGGTTTTCAAATTTTTACTAAAACGGTCTAACTGCAAATCTACCCTCACCGATTTAAAAGAATGAAGGTTAGAGAAAATCCTGGATTAACTTCAAACCCATTGAGATTCTCTAGAAATGGTGTTCTCAGGACTTCGGGACTCCACCTGAGTGCTCACTCACTCTGATTTCTTCTTTGAAGTTTTGCTTGCACCTGAATTCCGCAACCCTCTTGTACACCTACCAACAAACTTGAGTATCTCATCAATTAGAATCACCGGTAAAGCAACAGCCAGTACCAGGAGCCATTCATTTAGGCTGAGAGGAACAATGTTGAATACTTGAGCAAGGAATGGCACATAAAGGATGAGAAAGTGTAAGCCAAAGGAGACCGACATTGCCAGAAGCAGCCATGGGTTAACCCAAGGGGGCATTGTCAATAGGCTCCCATCCTCAGATAAGGCATTAAGTGAGTTGAACATCTCAATGGCAACCAAAACAGAGAGGGAGAGAGTGGAAGCTTTAATTTTTCCGGACTGGAAGTACTCACACGGATTTGCATCAAAGTTGAACACCTGATCGCCAGCTGTGAAGGGTGACACTGAAAAACCCTCCCAAGAAGAGCACTGACCCCAGTTTGCAAGTTGAGAATAGGAGACAAGACTATGACCATCCCCACTCAAGTCAATGCCCAAAAATGATCCATGTGTGTACCAGATGATAAATATCCCAACTGTAGCTATTCCAACATAGAGCCCAATAACCTGAGATAGGTTGAGTACTATGGTTTAGTGTCTTACCACCACAACAACAAAAAAATAAAAAATTGAGCATCTTACTGAGTGTATGGGAGTTCTGTTCTAAGATGCAATCCGTGTATGGGAGTTCTGTTCTAAGATGCAATCCTACAATTAAACACATGTAAAAGTGGTCCTTACCAGATAGCGAAACAAAATCCAAGCAGTTATCAATGAGTCATCACTTTTTCTAGGGGGCTTTTGCATTATATCTTTGTCTGGAGGATTGAATCCCAAAGCAGTTGCAGGGGGTCCATCAGTAACAAGATTCACCCAGAGAAGCTGAACAGGTATCATGCCCTCTGGAATACCCAGAGCAGCAGTTAAAAATATTGAAGCCACTTCACCAATGTTTGAGGAAATCATGTACCTGCAAATATATTAGGGCAGAAGGGTGGTAAGGCATTGACAAAACAATAATTTCAATGCTTTGAATTGAGGGGGCATTTGAAAATCCTTCATAACAAATTAAAATTAACATAAATCTCTTGAGATAAAAGTTACAGCCAGATGTGATTTTAGCAATTCTGGTTGGGAAAGAATCAAGATAAGGATGGTTTGACAAATATAGTAGTAGAACTTAGCAACGACTATCAAGTCATAACTCTAATGCTCTAGTGTGATGACTGAAATCACTAATAAAGTCATTTTCATCCACTACCCAGAACACTACACATAATATGCAAACCTAACTTCCAAATGTCGAACTAACAATGCTAGAACACAAGTTTTACAGTTGTTGAGCCCAAAATGTAAATGCAAATTTGGCATGCAAGTCTCATGACATTATGTTGAGTCAAGGGCCAATTCAAGTATTCAGAAACTGATGTTTGAGCCAACAATATAATAATATATACTATGCTTATTGGCTAACCATCTTAAGGAATCCAATGGGATGGGAAAAATATAACAGCCATAATCAAAAAAGGTAACTGAGCTCCGTAAAATTCTCTATGTTCTGAGTATTCAGTATGTAGGGGGCCTGGCCCCTTTGAAACACTCCATTCCAGTCAAAACAAGCAGCAAATAAAGAAATATCCAGATGCCAATAAAGGTAAATTATGTGATTTAACCCTAAAGGCAAGAAGTTCTAATCTTGAGTCCTAACTATAAAGAAAGGACCCTACAAATTCATTTAATTTTTAGATGGAAAGAACAAAACCTGATGAAAGCCTTCATGTTGTCGTAAATAGATCTTCCTTCACCAACAGCAGCAACTATAGTGCTGAAATTGTCATCTGCTAACACCATGTCAGAGGCTTCCTTTGCAACCTGCAATGAGTGGGATCAGGAGCTATCAAAACAAAACACAAAAATCACCCATAGACATGTTTATGAGACGTAAATGGCTTTTTCAAGTACAAAAAAAGGTTTATGCTTAAAGCTTCTAGTATGCACAGATTGCATGGTCTAAGTTAATGATATACAAGGATAAAGACAAGATCAACATATCTGCACAGGGGCAGCAGGATGAGAGAACTTATATTTTCAACAAATGGGCACTAAATAACGCAAAGCAAAAATTTGACTGTTGATACGAATCCAATGATTTGTAAACACAAATAGGAACAAATCATATGCAGTAACTTACAACCAATAGGCTCTAATTTTAGCAGCCAAAACAAATCGCTCTAGTAAACAAATTTAACAACCAAATGGTGTTGATAAACTGAATACACCAAATGCATCACTAAAATGGGTGGTTTCCTCTTGGTAAAACTATATTCCTGCTATTCATGGGCATTACATGCAAATACAAATATGATATCTGCAAGTTCTCCCTTATCATAACATACAATTCAACTTTTATAGTAATAGAAAGAAAATGAAAGAAGATAATACCTCTGTGCCAGCAATGCCCATTGCAATCCCTATATCAGCCAATTTCAAGGCAGGTGCATCGTTTACTCCATCACCGGTCATTGCAACAACTTCACCATCTTCTTTGAGTAATCTCACTATATCCAGTTTATGCCTTGGTTCAGCCCTAGAAAATAATAGGCCACCACTCTGTCTTAAATGATTTTTCTGATCACGAATCTCCATGAATTCTTTTCCTGTCAAGCTTCTTGAACTAAAATCCTCAAAAGGTCCAAATACACCTATTTCTCGGCAAATAGCTTCAGCAGTATTTTTGTTGTCTCCTGTAATAACCATTACACGGATTCCAGCAGCTTTGCAGTCCTCAATAGCTTGACGAACCTCCTTTCTTGGAGGGTCCTTCAAAATTTACATAACAGTATTGTCACAACAATATAAATGATGTTAGCCTAAGCTTTATGGAGAAGTGTAACAAAAGTTTATAATAGTACAACAAAGCACAATTCAATAAAGGGATAACTCACCCTTAACCCAACCAGACCAACAAAAATGAGCTGACTTTCAATTTTAGAATAATTTGATGGATTAAGTAAAAGTTCATGAGCTGGATGGTCTTCATCACCATTATAGGTTGCAAATTCTGGTAAGTCTTCCTTATATGCAAAACCCAAGCAACGTAATGCACTTGTTGACATTTCCCGAAGACAATCTAAGATAAGATCCTTTGAATTTTGATCCAGCTCCACGATGTTGCCATCAACCAGCTGTATGAATGTACTCCTTTCCAATAAATTTTCAACTGCACCCTATCACATTTATTGAATCAAGCAGCATTTAAATCGAGAGAATCACTAAATGAGAAGAAAAAATGGATAGATAACTCAGAAGTAATGTAAATCAATCTATGCCTTCAAACAGGAAGTTCAATAGTTCTACACGGGTAAATAAAATAATAAACATATAGAAGATGAACATGACAATAACTGGAGTAAGTTACTTCTGAGTCTATAGTAACTAAAAAGAAAAAAGAAAAAAATCTTAAAATAAGTGGACCTACAAGACAAGAGAAAATACCTTGACTAGCAAGGACTTTTTTCCAGAGTTAGAATTCACAATGACTCCCATGGATTTACGATCACGGTCAAACTCGAGAGTTGCAATCCTATGATCAACGTTACTCCATATTTGTGAACAACCTTAAAAGGAATATTATTATCAGAAGACAGCATTTCAGCACCTAAGAAAATACATGAAATGATGAATGATAAAAAGGGCAGGTACTTACGTAGTGCATCACCATGAGCTGAAGATGTCAACCCTTCAGGAAGTCCCATTTTTTCAACAAGAACCTGATGTAAGGAAGGAAATGAGAAAAAAAGAGATAGAAACGACAAATTTTCTTAGACAGCTATATTTTGGCAGTTTCTGTACAGTGCACTAACAAACAACTTGTAGTTGACAGAGAACTTTATAAAAGTAGTCGAACATGAGTACTGCACTCAGGGAAGTTTCACAAATATCAGTTACACCAAATGTATTAAACAACTGTACAAAGAAAGAGCCTTTACCATTGATAAATGCAAATTTAGGCGGTACCTTAAGGGGCATAATCTAACATAAAAAAGGCTACTAGAAGAACACAGCTAGGAGCCAAAAACGATACTGTCTTTTATATAACCCACCAGTTTAAACTCTGGTTTAGTTATGCATGAACTTGATTGGGAAAAGGACAATTCTACAACATTACCTACAACTATCAAGTTTCAGAAAAAATAAAATAAAAAAGGGGTATATTAGAGTTCCATTTCACCTTCAATGCTGCCTCAGTGGGAAGTCCATTGACCACATATTGATTCCCAGAAAGTTCAACACCAGCATCATTACACACTGCAGCAATCTTCGCCACCGTTTGAAGATTTGCATCCATTTGAGCTGCTGGCCAGCCGCGAATCTTTCCATCAAAAGGATTATAAGTGGTTCCATCCACATCAAAGGATCGCAGAGTACCAGCCCTTGAACCAATTGCCACAAGCTTTGCCACAGCCATCTGGTTGGTAGTTAAAGTACCTGTCTTATCAGAACAGATCACTGTTGTACAACCAAGAGTTTCAACACTAGGCAACTTACGAACAAGTGCATTCTTTTGAGCCATCTTCCTTGTACCAAGTGCCAAGCAAGTTGTGATAACTGCCGGCAGACCTTCGGGAATGGCTGCCACAGCCAATGCCACCGCGATTTCAAAGTAATAAGTACACTTCTCAAACGAAAACTTAAAGTTCCTCGGCCACCCATCAACATATTCCCAGCTCAGAAAGTACTTCACATTAATAAGCCAAACCAGTGCACAAATCAATCCTATTATGGTGGTCAGAGTCTCTCCAAATTCATTCAACTTCTTCTTCAAGGGGGTATCTTCTTCACTCTGCGATGCTTCATGGATTTGGGAATGAACCTTCCCTATTTCTGAATTCATCCCAGTATGAGTAACCAAGCAAAAACAATGCCCATTTACCACAGTCGTCCCTGCAAAAACCATACATTTCTTCCCTTGAATATCTGAATTTTCCGGTACAGCCTTAACAGTCTTGCTAACAGCTTCACTCTCTCCTGTCAACGACCCTTGCTCAACTCGAACCGTGGAGCTGATTAAACTCAAAACTCTCATATCAGCAGGGACCTTATCACCGACTCTCAGTTCTACAATATCACCAGGAAGAAGCTCCTTCGATGGCAAATTCGTAATTCTCTTACCATCACGAATCACGGTTGCTTGCTCTGATTGAATTTCCTTGAGAGCCTCCAACGCTTTCTCGGCGTTGCTTTCTTGCCAAATTCCCACAATGGCATTCACAATCAAGATCAAGAAGATCACCAGCGGTTCCACGAACGCCGTGATTTCCATCTCGCCGCCTTCCTCGCCGTCGTACCAAGCAAGAACAAAAGAAATAACCGCTGCAGCCAGTAGAATCCTCACTAGAGTATCGTTGAACTGGTCCATTATCAACTTGAAGATTGAAACTCCCTCGTGCTTCTCCAATTCGTTCCAGCCGTAGATCTTTCTCTGATTTTCCACTTGCTCGGACGACAATCCTCGTTCGCGATTCACCTGGAACCTCTCTTCGCATTCTCCGACATCCTTCGACCACGCCGGGAACGGGTCCCGATTCGAAGATTCGGTACCGAAGCTCTCCTTCTTCCCATAGTTTTGACCTCCTTTTCCCATTGAAATAGTACCAAAATTCTTGGAAGATAAACTTCCTGAAGGTTGAGACTCTTCTAATTCTCGTCGCCTGAAAATTTCTCGGAAGAGAATCAGAAAAACGAAACCCTAGCTCTCTCTTCGAAGAAGTCTTTGAGCATCAGAAAACGTACAACATTCGAAACAGAAAAAGCACCGACCTCCGGTGCGAGAAAATAGAAAAGTCGGAAATTTTCTCAGATCTTCTTAAATTACTTTATAATTGCTTTTGGTTGTCTCTGTAATTGTGCGAGAGTGAGAAATGTTGACCAGGGGAAATTGTTCCGAAGCTTCCTCAGTTAGACATTTGATTTTAATTTTTTTTTATTATATTTACGAAGGGGACGTTTATTTTAATTTATTTTAGAATTTTTATTACTGCATATTTTTAAATTATTTATGGTGATTTCCATATTCCTTTTTAATTTTAATTTTTAAATTTATATTTTTGTGTCCTACTAAGTTTACCATGAAATTTTTTTCTCTTTGAAAATGCATATGCAATATAAGTTAGATCTATTTTAAAAATAAAATATATAATTTTAAATTTTTTTATCACTATATATTTTAAAATTATATTGTAATTTAAGTTTTGTTTTAAAAAAAAAAAAATCACTTTGACCCTCATATGCAAGTTTATTCTCTTCTTTCCCTGTATGTGGTTCTCTTTTTATTTGCAAATATAAAAAATAATAATAATAAAATATTTCAGTTTTGAAAAAAAAAATTTAGAAAAATTAAAAAGTAATGAGAAATGAAAAAAATAAAATAAAAAATCCATGGAAAGTCACATATTAAGCTTAGGGTTGATTTTCAAGCAAAATATTGTCAAATTGATGCAAACGTGACATTTGAAATGTTAAAACGAAACAAACAGTACCAAAAGTATCAAAAAATATTGTCAGATATAAGAGATCTGGCCAAATATGGATATAAATTGTTTTTGAAATAGATCGACCCACAATCTCATTCTAAGCTTGAAAATGTCTGAAAACAACATCATATCATGGATTTCATCGAATCGACGTCGATTTATTTAATGACTTTTAAAATTAATTGTTAAAAACTAAAACGACTTCATTTGAGAGAAACATTACTGTAACGATGTTGTTTTAGTTTATGTCTTAAACTTAAAAGCCAACAGCATTCAAAGGATAAAATATATTTCTAATTTTTTTTTATAAATGTTTATCTTATAAAAGACGATAAAAGTATATTTCCAATTTTATTTTAATGATTTTAGTGAATAAAGTAATATTTTAAGTTTTTTTAAATATTTATTAATAAAATAAATATAATATATATGTATTTCTTAGACTTTGTTCGGCAAACATTTTGAAAAGTCATAAATAGCTTTTAAAGTTTAAAAACTGCTTCTGAGAGTATTTGTATAATTTTTTGAAAGTGTTTCAAGTCTTCAAAAGCCTATCTAGCAAAAGGCAGTAAAGAATAACTTCTTTAGAAAGCTCTTCTAAAAAAGTAAAAGCATAAGCAAAAGCAAAAGTATGTGAAATATGACCTTAGTATTATTGCATGTGTAGTCTCTAAACTATATAAAAGTTTTACTTTGGTCCCTTACAATAGAATTTTGGATGCAAAAATAGTTAAGAACTAATAGTGAAACATATTATTAAGTTTTATATGAAAAGTATAATTTTTTTTTTGGCTTTATAGCACTGTTACCCCTTTAAGTATTCATTTTTTTGAATTTTAGACCATGTACTATGAATTTGACACCTATGCCACCTGACTAATTTAAAATTAAGCACTGGTGTACCAAATCGTCAACTCTGTCAATTTTGGGCTATTATGTGTCACGTGCTAGGCACATGAAACTCATTTTTCTCCTGTTTTAAGGGTAATTTCCTCACAGTACTGTATCCATTAATTGATTTAGGGAAAAATCAATTTTAGGGTTTAATTCGAACAAATTGGAAAATCGAATTTTAGATAAATTCGATATTAGATTTCAATATGTTGTGGCTCCAAATCGGTGAAGTGATTTCGTCACATTTAATTGCAGTAGCTCTTTGAAAAGAAGAAAGTCTGCAGAAAAGAATTCGAAAACGAAGGAAAGAAAGAAAAATTTGTGTTGAAATCCTCTCTGGAGTCGTGGTAAATCATGGATGGAGAAAGTAACATATGACTGTGGGAGAGATGCAGCCATGAAAACTTCTTGGATGGTGCATAATCCTGAAAAAATGTTCTATGGATGCCAAAAATGGGAGGTAAAAATTTATTCTTTTCAAATAAGTTGCATTTGGCATTGGTTATGGGTATTTGAGGATTTTGGGCATATGGGTTTATTATAGGAACACACATGTATATGTTATTGAAATAATAATGATTTTATCAAGTTAATTAGTTTTATTGTGACTACAAATTGTTTGTATGTTGTTACAAAGATGAGAGAAAATTGCCGCTGGAAGTAGAACAAAATTGTGGGAAAAATGTTGTGATTTCTTTGCTTGGGTTGACCCACCTATGTGTGAAAGGTCAAAGGACATAATTCCAGGCTTATTGAATCGGATTAGAAGGCTGGAGATTGATAATGAAAGGCTTAGATACAAAGAGAAGAAATTGTGGTTTGGTTTGATAATGGCATGGCTATTGTTGCTAGTGAATTGTTTTGGAAAATGACCATTCAATGTTTAAATGTATGCATCTCTTATGTATGGGAAGCATATGTAGACTTAAAAAAATGTTGTCATATTGGCATGTGGCATATGGATGTTTTGGTTGTTTGTTTTGTTTATGGAAATGGAAATTTGCAAGCAATGTAGGCTTTAGAAGGCCATGTTGTATGAATTATTAAATTAATGTTTTGAATGTATTGACATTTTGAAAGTTTCCTTATTACATTTGTGATTTCCAATTTCAAGAGGATTTATATATGGCAAAAATGGTTAAATAACATCAACCATAATAATTGAAATTTTGTTATTGGCCTTGCACCATAAATGG
Organism: Ochetophila trinervis; assembly: GCA_003254975.1. Taxonomy (NCBI): domain Eukaryota; kingdom Viridiplantae; phylum Streptophyta; class Magnoliopsida; order Rosales; family Rhamnaceae; genus Ochetophila; species Ochetophila trinervis. Next base: position 149,990 of record QANX01007349.1, read on the forward strand.
TTAAATAACATCAACTATAATAATTAATATACCTGGCAATGTACAAAAAAGTAAGATTATGTCATTCATAAAATGGTTCTTAATTATAACATTTCACTTTGCCATTCATAAAGCACATATGACAACAATGTATTACAAAATATACATATTAACCTTGTCCATCAAAACACCACAACTTTAGTATTTACTATCCAAAATAAAGTTACAAAATAATATGCCTATGATGTAAACCTTTCATTGTCTAATACACCTGCACAAATATACATTTTAATACACCAAAAATCAGTTCTAGATCAGTGGTAGGGTGAGATCAACTTCAGTTTGTTTTTTGGATTATGACCAGTTAAAGGGGTGGCTTGCTTTTTTTTGCATGTTCTCTGGTTGTGACCTTGGTCACCACAAAATCCACATTTTATTACAACATTAAATCTCCTTAGCTTGGTCTAGGGTTGGTTCTTGCTTTGCATTCATTTGGTTCTTTCCTCCTTAGTTTTTTGGGTCTGCCTGGCTACCTATGGTATCTTGGTGGCTAAATGGGGGGTCTTTCAGTAGAAGGCCACATCTCTTGACCATTCATAGGCTGAATGACAGATGTGTATGCTTTCAGATATGTTTCTTTCCTATACTAGTCATCGACAAATGATTCAATCTCCACTCCTCCCATGTTATATATGGCAAAAATTGCATGGGGACAATGGACCCCAATGAGTTGCCATTTTCTGCAAGCACAGGTCTTAGTATTGAGATCAACCACATAGCGCATTCAATCAGCAACCCTCACTTCAAACATCTTATTTCCACAGCAAGTGGTTATGCAAAGGCCGGAGTTCAACTTATTTTCCTCCAAAATCTTCATTATTTTGGAGTAAACATTCTCATGCCACTTACTAGCTGTTGTCCTCTTGTATACTATCCTTTCAGTCATATACTCCCTCAAGTACTCCATTAAGGTGATTACTGGCTTGTCTCTACCATTTTTGATTGCACGGTTAAATGCTTTACACATATTGTTGAGTAACATGTCACACTTTGGAAGTGTGACCTTGTCCAACGTTATGAATCCTTCAGCCATCCACTGGTGAGCCCCTGTAGACATCTTTTTCAACTTATCCATTTCAGATTTGAACCTTACAAAAAAAATATAGTTATTTAGTCAATTTATCAACATCACATAAACAAATAATTACTTTAAAATAAATCTTTACCTTGGCTGTGTAGTTGATTTGGCTGCATTCCAAATAGTTTGCTTAAATGAAATACCTTTGAATGATGCAGCAAAGTTATTGTAGAGGTGTCTCACACAGTGTTTATGCTCTGCATAGGGTACCAGCTCTTGAAAGGCTTGAATTAAACCCTTCTGCTTATCAGTTATGAAGGTCCAGCCGTGTGCATTGACAATTTGCACATCATCAATTAACCTCTCCAAAAACCAGTACCAACTATCATGTGACTCAACCTCCACCACTGCCCAAGTAATTGGAAACATTTGATTGTTTTCATCAACACCAACAGCATCCAACAATTGCCCTTTTCGCAGTCTTTTGATGTGACAACCATCAAGACCAATAATAGGTCTGCAACCTTCAGTGAATCCTTTCTTAAATGCAGCAAAGCACCTATAAATCCCCTTGAAAATAAGGTTGTTTCATATACTTGAATCACATGAAACCACCACTGTACTCCCATTGTTTGATCTTTTAACCTATTCATAATAATCACATATCCTACTATATTGTTCCTCTACAGTACCTTGCAAGATATCAATTGCCTTCTTTTTGGCTCTATAAAACTGCTAGTTAGAAATTTTTTTCATTTGTTTCTGATAAACAGTAGACTTAAATGACTTATAACTCCAATTTGGGTATTCTCTAAATCTATTAAGTTATTTTTTCCCAACCATGTAGAGTTTACATAACTATTGTTAAAATGCATGCCACATGTGTGTGCATTGTTAAAGGTCTTAACCTGCAAAGCCATGTTGTCGGCCTATATGTTGAAGTATATACCGCCCATTTACAACTTTCATTGCTACAAATAGCCTTGATCCTATCCTTGTCATTGGTCTTGAACTTTAAACTCCTATGATTTTTAATGATATACTTTCTCACAGCAGTTCTAAAATTTTTAGCAGTACCAAATAATTGTCCAATGCATAACTTAGGGTCTTCCATGTCTATGCCAGGGTTAAACTGGTGAAAATGTTAGGTTGTACTACCATCCTTATCTTCATCCGAGCCATATGGACTCCTAAGTTCATTATCATCCTCAACTGAGTCACTGTCAAATCTTCTATCATTATTAACATCCTCATGAAAATGTAAATCTGTTCCTAGCAAAAAAGATATCATCCTCATCTTCCTTCTCATATTCAGACTCCACAAAGTCTGAGTCCTTACTAAATTCATCATTTTCAGACTCAGATTCAAGTTTAGTTTGGGACTAACTGTGTCCTTCAGTGTGGGGTGTAGGCTGGGTTTTACTATGGGGTGCAGGCTAAGTTTTAGTTTGGGGTGCAATCTAGGTTTCAGTCTGGGGTGCAAGTTGAGTTTCAGTTAGAAGTGTAGTCTGGGTTTCAATCTGGGTTGCATGCTGGGTTTCGGTATGGGGTGCAGGTTGTGATTTAGGGTTGGGTTTAGTTTGGTGAATAGGCCCAACTTGTGTTTGATGGTAAGGTTGGGTTTCAGTATGGGGTGTAGGCTCAACTTGTGTTTGATGGTCAGGTTGGATTCAAAACAATACTCATTATGCTTAAAATGAAAAGCATTTACACCTTCTCCAATACCCTATCCTTCACCAATAGAAACACTTTCACTACCTGTTTCTATCCTAACAGAAGATGAACCCTCACCAATTAAAACTACATCTTCATCTAAAGGAGATGCATCCCTATGTAATTGGTAAAAGTCATCCACACATTTACAATACATATCTATCCTTCAGCACATCAATAGACATTTCATAGCATATGTCATCACATGCAAGATATATCCACTCATTTGTCACATTTTTCCCTCTAAGACTATGATAGAATATTACCCTCTTACTATAACCCAATTCCTCTGCCATCTCTTTCAAGTATAAAAGAGACATGTAATCTAGGTTATAGTAATCAAAATAATCCACTATTCCACCCAAATATGTCAACCTTCCCCTCCTATCAACAAAATTACCCCATGGTAAAATCTAACAGAAAAGCTTTCAAAGTCAGATGCTGCATTCAATTAATATTCCAAATGTTACAAATGCATTCAATTAACAGCACAACAAAAACACAATTGCATAACCAATGCTATAAAATTGCCAGTTATAGCTATGAAAACAAATATAAAAAATATAAAAAGCAATAGATGAGACAATGCATCCATTCATAATTAGCTACCCGACAATGACGAAATAAAAAAATTTATACCCTTTGGGACCGTAGACATAAGAAATCCACACACTAACAAATGCACAAATCAATGTAAAATGCAAAATAACATGGTTCCCATTCACAGACAAACCCAACAAATGTGGGAATGGTTCCCATTCAAAAAACCACATTTTTTCTTTCCAGAAATATGAAAGCTTAGAAAAATCACTTATCGTAAACTTTCGCGTTCTTCTGCCTAAGCACCATCGATCAATGCCAAAGATCTTACGAACACACTTCACTGATTTGGAGCCACAACAAATTGAAGTCTTAGATCGCAGCCCTAAAATTCGATTTCTTAGTTTGTTGAATTAAACCCTAAATTGATTTTTCCCTAAATCAATTACGTTAAGTTAATGCAAATAATGTATATGTGACTAAATTACCCTTAAAACTAGCAAAAATTGAGCTTCACGTGCCCAGCACATGACACTTAACAACACAAGATTGACAGAGTTGACGATTTGGTGCACCAATGTTTAATTTTAAATTAGTCGGGTGGTATAGGTGCCAAATTCATAGTACAGGGTGTAAAATGCAAAAAAAATGAATACTTAAAGGGGTAACAGTGCCAAAAAACCTTTTTTTTTTAGATTTTTTACGGCTTGTAATTTTTCTTAAATTACTTTTTAGAAAACAAATTAAAATATGTATTTTTTATTGAGTCGTGCTGAGTACCAAAACAATTTTAGTATAACTAAATAATCATTAACCTCATAATCCCTCTATTTCTTCTAGGAGTTTCTCATCTAAACCGACTTTTAAACTTTGATCACACAATTATAGCTAATATATTCTCTAAGCGTAAAGGTGAGGATGATGTTAGTAAAGATTTGGAGCTGAATAATTGTCTCGATGTTGCAAGGAGGTTTTTGATTGGGTTTTTGAGAGTGACGGTGAGAGATTGAGCTCCAATTCGTATATTTTGATATTGGATATTTTGGGTGTTAATGGGCTTGTGCATGAGTTTTGAAAATTGGTTGATATGATGAAGAAAAAAAGATATGATATATGTAAAGGCATGTGTGATAGGGTTTTGGAGAAATTTTGAAAGATGAAGGTATGAATCGTGACGTTGAGCAGTTAGGATGAGTCTTTGAATTAGGATCTATATACAATTCATCACAAATTATTTCTTTAAAGATGTCTAAGATTATTAGAACTGCAAGGGTATGTTGAAAAGTAATTACAAGATTTGAATGTAAAATTCCCAAGTGATTTTATTAAATTGGTATTCAAAAATCTAGGTTTAGCATAATGGTGTGGCACAAGTTTTTAAAAAGGAAGATTAGATTAACAGGTTTTAGAAAGTAGTTGATGAAATGATAAGTAAAGGGTACAATATAGATGTGGAGGTTTATGCTAAGTTCTAGGACATTTCCGTAAGATAAGAATATTGAAAGATGTTGTGTATTTGTATGAATATACAATGGTTCATGCAAATAAACCTTATGTGCATTGTTGTACCTTTCAAAGAGAGTTTCCGAAAAGGGTTTTCCATTGACGCTGACTTATTGAGTTCTACGAACTCTGGCAGCTGCAACAAGCTTCATAGCTTTAGTTAAGGTTGTTCATGAAAACTGGAAAATTGAAAATATCAGCCAATTGAAACTGACTTTTCTGGTCACAGATAGTTGTTAGGTAGGTTGTGTATTTTAGTCGATGGTCGATTGTCACTTCTCCGAACCACGGATAACCAAAACCAACTGAATCTCTTGTTGGTCATAACCAAAAACTGATCGATCAGCTTTTTGGTCAGTTAAAAATCCTCAAAATAATGTTTCGGTCCTCAAACTGACCGACCGAAGAAAGCTGTCTATCAACCAAATCAAACAAAAATTGACTGATGAACATCCTTAGCCTTAGTAATCATCTGGGTATTCTTGATATAATTAATACAGTCACAGAGACTATAATGAATTAGGGTTATAGAGGAAGATGTAGAAAGAAGGTATGAGATGGGTGAGTTTTGGGAAGGAAGAAAGAGTAGAAAAGGGGGAGAAGCATTGGAAAGAGAATGTTTGGAGAAAAGACATGTTTTAACCTTTAATTGTGCATCACGTGCATTCCATGTGAGTTTCACGGTGCCTTTCAAATTGAAATAAAGTCAGGGACAAATGATGTGCTACGCAAACGAGTTTGGAGACTAAATTGCATAAATAAATAAAAAATTAAAAGTCTAAAGACTAACTTGTAACACCGGACATAGTTTGAGGACTAACAATGAATTTTTTTTTTAATCTAAATATGTTTAAATGAACCAACCAATAAAATAAAGATATTTTAATCACTTGGTAAGCATCAATGTACCAATAAAATTATTCTAACTATATATAAGTTAAGTATATTTTAAAATCTTTAATATTTTAATCATTTGCATTTTTAAACCCTCAACTTTTATAGTTTGCCATTTAGGTCCTTAAATTTTTAACTCAGCAATTTAGCCTTCAATTTTTCAATTTGTTGCAATTTAAGCATTTTTAATTGAAAAATATTATGAGAAATTGAATTTGTTTCTATTTTATAAAGTTATAAGCTTTTGAACTTATGTAAGAGAAAACCTAAGTTGACTTTGGTTCTAGGAAAGTAATACAAGAAATAATTTTCTATTATGTACACAATAAATGTAAATAGTTGTACAATCTAAGAAGAGAAATAAACATAATCCCTAAATTTTAAGAGTTATTGGAGTTAGTGTGGTCAACTGTAGATCTAGTTTAAAATCTTCAAATATGTCTACACCGTTTGAAGCTGGTGCTAGAATATTCTGCATTCCCAGCTTGTCTAGGATCTGATAAAAAATAGAATCCATCAACCCTTTAGTTAGCACATCTGCCAACTGGTTTGAAGATGTAACATAAGGTGTGCAAATCATCCCAAAGTCTAGCTTCTCTTTGATAAAATATTTATCAATCTCAACATGTTTGGTGCGGTTATGTTGGACAGGATCATAAGCAATACTTACTATTGCCTTGTTGTCACAATACAGTTTCATAGGACTACAAACATTAATCTTTAGGTCATTGAGAACAATTTTAATCCACAATAATTCACATATTCAAAAGGCCATAGCTCAAAATTTTGTCTTTGCACTTAATCTCGCTACAACTGAATGCTTTTTACTCCTCTATGTAACCAAATTTTCTGCCACAAATGTACAATATCCCATAGTAGATCTTCTGTTTATGATGGATCCAGCCCAATCTGCATCTATATAGACCACTAGAGTGAATTCTCTTATTTTTTTGAAATATAATTCCCATACCTGATGTTCCTTTTAGGTAGTGAATAATTCAAAATACTGCTTCCAAGTGAGATTTGTAAGGGATGTGTGAATGAATTGACTCACAACACTCACAACATAGACAATATTTGGTCTTGTGTGAGATAAGCAGATTAATTTTACTACTAATCTTTGATAAGCTCCTTGGTCATCCATCATTTCTTCCTTAGAGTTGCCAAGTTTGTGGATTTGTTCAATTAGAGTCTCAAAAGGTTTGCAAGATACTTAGCAAGTATATAGGTTGCTAGTTCAGATGTGACATTCATGAGATAGACTGTTCACTTTTTTTTCCTAACAATTCAATTTTCTTTAAAGGATCTTGGATGTACTTATGCTGAGCAATAAAAATTTCATTCTTAGCTCGAACTACCTCAATGCCTAGAAAATACTTCAACTTTCCTAGGTCTTTAATTTCAAATTATGCAGCCAAGTAAGACTTTAAATGGACCATCTCCTCTATATCATTGCTAGTGAGGGTAATATTATCCATGTAAACTATAAGTGCAGTTACCTTCCCATTAATAGAGTGTTTAATAAACAAAGTATGGCCTCCTTGGCTTTGGTTATATCTTTTTTTTAGCATCGACTTAGTGAATCTCACAAACCAAGCTTTAGGAAATTTCTTTAAGCAATATAGTGCATTCTTCAACTTGCATACTTTATTTTTAGAATTTGGTTTTTCAAAACTAGGTTGTGCATCCATGTAAACTTCTTCCTTAAAATCACCATGAAGAAATGCATTCTTTATATCAAATTGTTGTAAAGACCAATCCATATTGGCTACTAGAGACAACAAGATCCTTATGGTATTCATTTTTGCAACGGGTGCAAAAGTTTGTGTATAACCTTTAGCTACGAATCTCACTTTGTATCTTTCTGAACTGCCATAAGCTTTATATTTTAAAGTATAAATCCATTTGCAGCCGATAGTGTGTTTCCCTTTAGGATGTTCTACCATCTTCCAAGTTCAATTCTTTATTAGAGCATGCATCTCCTCATTCATAACACTCATGCAGCTTTTAGTCCTTAGCCTCTTGAACATTTTTTAAAATTCCAATAGTGCTTAGATTAGACATAAAAGCTCTATTTGTAGGAGACAAATGGTGAAATGATACAAATTTGGAAGTAGGATGTTTGGTACACTTCTTTAGTGCTTGGATTATAAATTAAAATTCCAATAGTGCTTGGATTATGCTCTCATTCCGAAGGTATTTAATGAGATTATCATTGAAGTACTTTCGACCATTATTTGACCTTAGAGTATGAATATTTGTGTTAATTTGAGTGGATACCATTTTATGAAACACATGAAACATAGAACTAACCTCATATTTTGTCTTTAGGAGGTATACCCATGTTGATCATGTAGAATCATCAATAAATATAACAAACCAGTGAGCTCCAAAAATATTTGACACACGAGAAAGACCCTATACATCCGAATGGATTAAATTCAAAAGAGTTCCTTTTATTGAATTACTAATAAGGAAAGATACACAATGATGTTTTGCAAGTATGTCACAACGAAACTAGTGTACATTTATTTTTTATTTTTTCAAATAGAGAAGGAAATAAAGTTTTTAGAACGAGAAATGAAGTATGTCCTAATCTCCTATGCCCAATCCAAATTTCTTTCTTTACCATAAAAAATACTAGAAGAAATCATTACTTTGGGAATTGAGTTGCCATTTTTCACGGATGGTTTTCAGTAGTATAGTCCATTTTCTTCCTTAGCATATTCAATCATCCTTCTTATTATACAGTCCTGGAAAATATAATAGGATGGAGAAAAATACACATTACAATATAAATCATTGGTAAGTCTTCAAATAGACAGTAAATTATAGGATAACCTTAGTACATGCAAAATAAATTTTAATGACATGCTAGAAGATATATGAACAATCCATTGACCAGCAATAGAAGTAAATGAGGCATAAGCAATTTTAATTTTTTCTCTACAATAATAAGACGAATAAGTATAAAATAATTTAGAATTATTTGCCATATGATCATAAGCACCTAAATCTATAGGTGTTAGAATATGGACTATGAGAAGCACTGAGGGCTTGGATATTACATGGCTATGTGAACAAAAGAACAAGAATGATTGTTTAGACCTTGTGTTGCAACTTAGGACTCAGGTTGATTCAAGAGATTCCTTAGTTTTTCCATCTCTTTATTGTTTAACATATTTCTTGGTGCAATTCTTGAATTGAACCCATCTTTTGGAGTTTGTGTGGCTGTTGCCTAGTGAGTTTGTCAGCTTTAAGTTGCTGGTTTCCAATCCTTTAACATGTTTTATGGTTTTTCATGAAGTTTTTAGCATTTGTCTCTAGTATGTCGGAATTTCTGACAATAATCATACCATAGGCCATCCTTCTCAATTGGTTTTTTCATTCAATTTTTGGTGCTCCAAGTATAAAAGCAGCATTAGAAGCCACCAATGTGGAATTGTTTGGTGTAACAGCGGTGATATTCCCTATGACCGAATCAAGAAGCATCACATTCCTTCCGTTACAAAGGTATGAACTTCTTCTAATGATAGAACTTGACCCCTTGCTTGATCCAACTTCAAATTAAGACCAATTAAGAACTCAAACACCCTTTCAGAGTCTAGAAACTTTACTTTTATAGAATCAACAGTAATCTCCATGTCAAGATTCTGGTATGTGTCAAGTTCCAACCATAAACTTCTCATTGTATTATAGTACTGAGTCACAATCATTGTACCTTGTTTGGTCTTATGAATTTGAGTTTTCAATTCATTAATCTGAGCAGCTACACCATTCTTTGAATAACTATGATTTTCAGCATCCCAAATTTCCTTGGCTACAGGGAGAAGCCACAATCCTTTGTTGCTTTCATGTAGCATTGAGTTCAGCAACCACGACATCATAGTTGAATTCTCAACCTCGCATGTGGTATACTTTGGATCTGTCTCTTTTCGCTCTAAAATAGCTCCAATACATATCACATATTTCCTATGCTATTGAGGACTCGCTTGGCAAAGTGAGAACATTCTTGAAAATTAGTATCATCAAGTCTTATTATGGTGATTTGAAAAGTAGGATTGTCACTTTGAATGGTGGGGGTAGACATATTTGAATGAAAAAGGAAACAAGATATGAGATGAAGCTGGTTAAATAACTAAAAATAATAATGCAACAATTAAGGCTGCTTAAGAAAAAACCGTTCCACAGTAAGCTAAGAAGGCAACAACTAGCAGAAAAGACAACTTAGAACCCTAATTCGGTTATGATACCATGAATACAATTATGAGAAATTGAATTTGTATTCTATTTTATAAAGTTACAATCTTTTGAACTTATATAGAAAAAACCTAGGTTGACTTTGGTTTTAAGAAAAGCAAAGTAATACAAAAAATAATTCTCAATTCTATATACAATAAATCAAAAATAGTTGTACAATCTAAAGAGAGAAATGAACATAATCTTTAAACTTCAGGAGTTATAGGAATTAATGTGTTCAATTGCAGATCTGCTTTAATTTCTTCATATTTGCCAACATTAACTTTTGAGTTTGACTAACAGGGTTTAACAGCTGTCTCACGTAACTAATATAAAACTGTATCAAATTTCGAACTAGAAGATACTAAAGTATAAAATTTTAATACTACTTCAAAAAATATGCATTTTTAATATCTTTTAATTTGAAATTTAAAATTTTATTACCAGTCAGGTGACCTGCACTATTTTTTTTTAAATAAAAAGTATAAAAGTGAAAATATTAAAAATAGTTTTAGTATTCCACACTTTAATATCTTATTTGAAAGTTGGTATGATCTAATACCAATCTAGTTAGACAACAATTAATTTATGTAATCAAAAGTAGAACAAAGCCCAAATTGCAACAATGGAAGTCGAATGCCTAAATTGTTGAGTCGAAAAGTTGAAAGTCTAAATTGAAAAACACAAAAAGTTGAAGGGACCAAAATCCTATTATCTTTATGAACAATATTAGAGATACCACATAAATTTACCAAAATGTATACAATTTATATGTGTCAATATTTAATTAGCTTCCATTTACATTTGTTACATTTGTCCATTCAAAAATTCACTTATACATAATTTAATTATATCAATATGTTAATTAATAAAATATTAATACATAACACTTAATATAATCTTAATAAATTATTGGGTAGTTCTAGCATCACTCATTTATATTATTTGATAAAAAAATTTGGTGTCATTCACACCAAAGTTGCACTTGCTATTAGTTTTTGCAAGGAAAATTAAATGACCAACATTAAGATGTAAGTATTTAATTAAGATTTTAAAATATTTTTATAAAGATAAAAATTTAAGTGTATTAAATATAGACTGTTAAAATTTTTATAAAGTTCTGGTGTATTCAATCTAGATTTTTAAAAATTTAAAAAAAAATTATAGGATATTTAATTAAGACTTTTAAAAAATTTATAAAGTCATGAAGTATTCAATTTGTCAATAATTTTTAACAACTTTTATAAATGAAATACTTTTATAGACTTTTAGTCAAAAATAAAAATTTTATACTCATAAAAAGTCTCTCCTCTAAAACTTTTGTATATTTTTAAAATAAATTTAAATTATTCTAATTAAATTTATATTATACTTTATTTTAAAACTTTTTGTTCGTTTCTCTTTTTTTTTTCTATTGCGAAACTAAAGTCTAATAAAAAAATTATAAATTTTTTAATTTTTTTTATTATATATTTGTTAATAATTAATAATATTTTTTTTCTTTTTTTATAAAAATGCAAATTTTGTTTTTTTTTTAATATATGAATATAATAAAGTATAATATATGACTATTTTTATTTTTATTTTTTTTATAGTCATTTATTTACTTTTGCTATGAAAAGTAGAATATAATATATTTTTATGATTTCGGAAAATAATTTTTGAAATAATTTTTTCTTATTTCAATAATGTATTTCAAATTACATGGGAGATTACATTCCCAAAATTAATAACTAAACAAACTAACCCATCAGCAAGTACTACTGTAGAAGGCATCAGATTTCTCTTCAACGAATCCAAAAAGATGGCCAAAGTCCAATTCAACCCTCACCGGTTTAAAAAAATGAAGGTTATACATATTCAAAACCTGGGTTCACATTCATTCTGATTTGTGCTTTGAAGTTTTCCTTGCACAAGAATTCCGCAACCCTCTTGTACACCTACCAACAAATTTGAGTATCTCATCAATTAGAATCACCGGTAAAGCAACAGCCAGTACCAGGAGCCATTCATTTAGGCTGAGAGGAACAATGTTGAATACTTGAGCAAGGAATGGCACATAAAGGATGAGAAAGTGCAAGCCAAAGGAGACCGACATTGCCAGAAGCAGCCATGGGTTAACCCAAGGGGGCATTGTCAATAGGCTCCCATCCTCGGATAAGGCATTAAGTGAGTTGAACATCTCAATGGCAACCAAAACAGAGAGGGAGAGAGTGGAAGCTTTAATTTTTCCGGACTGGAAGTACTCACACGGGTTTGCATCAAAATTAAACACTTGATTCCCAGCTGTGAAGGGAGACACTCCAAAACCATCCCAAGAAGAGCACTGACCCCAGTTTGCAAGTTGAGAATAGGAGACAAGACTATGACCATCTCCACTCAAGTCAATTCCCAAAAATGAGTCATGTGTGTACCAGATGATAAAAATCCCAACTGTAGCTATTCCAACATACAGTCCAATAACCTGATATAGGTTGAGAATTACAGTTAAGCATCTTACTGAAAGCGCATGGGAGTTCTGTTCTAGACTGACATGTAAAAGTAGTGCTTACCAGATATCGAAATAAAATCCAAGCAGTTATCAACGAGTCATCGCTTCTTCTAGGGGGCTTTTGCATTATATCTTTGTCTGGAGGATTGAATCCCAAAGCAGTTGCAGGGGGTCCATCAGTAACAAGATTCACCCAGAGAAGCTGAACAGGTATCATGCCCTCTGGAATACCTAGAGCAGCTGTTAAAAATATTGAAGCCACTTCACCAATATTTGAGGAAATCATGTACCTGCAGATATATTAGGCAGGGAAAATTTTTGTCTAAGATATTGACAAAACAATAACTACAATGCTTTAAATTGAGGGAACATTTGATAATACACAATAAGGAATAAAAATTAACATAGATCGACGAGATTAGACATTCCAGCTAGATATGATTTTAACAGATTTGCTTAGGGAAAGACCAGGATGGGCAAAAAAGTGTAGTAGTATAGTATAGCAATAACTATACCTACGTAGTTGTAATGCCCTTGTAGATGACAAACATTATGAATAATTCATTTTCATACACTACTCGCAATACAATCATAAAGAATATAGACCACCACCCATCTTGAGCTAGTAATACTATGAACACAAGTTCTATTATTGTTGAGCCCAAAACAGGAATGCAAATTTGGCATGCAAGTTGGCCATAACAAATATGGTGAATCGAGGGCTACTACATGTATTCAGAAGCTGATGTTAGAGCCAGCTAAATAATAAAATTTATTATTCTTATTAGCTAAACCATCTTAAGGGATTCGATGGGATAGTTGCACTGAGTCTTCTGTAGATATGGGTCCAGACTCTTTGAAACACCCCATTCCAGGAAAAACAACACACAAAATAAAAAGAAATAATCATGATGCTCATGTAGGTAATTCTGTGATTTAACCCCTATAGAGAGGAATATCTACACCGAACTACAAAGAAAAGACCCCTCTAGTCAAGTTGAAGGAAAAGAACCAAACCTGATAAAAGCCTTCATGTTGTCGTAAATAGATCTTCCTTCACCAACAGCAGCAACTATAGTGCTGAAATTGTCATCAGCTAACACCATGTCAGAGGCCTCCTTAGCAACCTGCAATCAATGGATCAGGAGTGACCAAAACAAAACACCCCAAGATATGAGACATCAATGGCATTGTCAAGTACAAAAAGGTTAAGTTTATAGATTCCGAGCATGCATGGATTGCACGGTATAAGTTAAAGTAGAAGGACAAAAGGCAAAATCAACATAGATAAGAAGCAACAAAACCTCAAAACTTATTAATCTACATACAGCAGAATTCAACAGGGTATGCTAACCCCATGATGTGTAACATAAATTAAGAACTAACTTGCAAACACTAGGTTATATTGGCAAACATATGTAATCATTCTTGAAAACTAACAATTGATGTTGATAATTGTTAAATACTGACCAATACAAAAATAGTGTCCATCAACTGAAGCAATACACAAAATGCATCTCCAACAGTAGTTTCCTCTCCTTTTATTCATGGGCATTTCATGCAAATGCAAACATGCTAACACAACTTTTACACTAGAAGAAAGAAAATGAAAAAATATAATATACCTCTGTCCCAGCAATGCCCATTGCAATCCCTATATCAGCCAATTTCAAGGCAGGTGCATCATTTACTCCATCACCAGTCATTGCAACCACTTCACCATCTTCTTTGAGCAATCTCACTATGTCCTGTTTATGCCTTGGTTCAGCCCTAGAAAATAAAAGGCCTCCACTTTGTCTTAAATGATTTTTCTGATCACGAATCTCCATGAATTCTTTTCCTGTCAAGCTTCTTGAACTGATATCTTCAAAAGGCCCAAATACACCTATTTCTCGGCAAACAGCTTCAGCTGTATTCTTGTTGTCCCCTGTAATAACCATTACACGGATTCCAGCAGCTTTGCAGTCCTCGATAGCTTGACGAACCTCTTTTCTTGGAGGGTCCTTCAAAATTTATTTAACAGTATTGTCACGGCAATATAATTGATATTAGCCTAAAGTATATAGAGAAAAGTAACAAAAGTTTATAATAATACAACAAAACACAACTCAATACAGGGATAACTCACCCTTAGCCCAACCAGACCAACAAAAATGAGTCGACTTTCAATTTTAGAATAATTCAATGGATTCAGTAAAAGTTCATGAGCTGGATGATCTTCATCACCATTATAGGTTGCAAACTCTGGTAAGTCTTCCTTATATGCGAAACCCAAGCAACGCAATGCACTTGTTGACATTTCCCGAAGACTTTCTAAGATAAAATCCTTTGAGTTTTGATCCAGCTCTACGATGTTTCCATTAACGAGCTGTATGAATGAACTTCTTTCCAATAAATTTTCAACTGCTCCCTGTCATATTAATTGAATCAAGCAGCATTTAAATCCAGAACATCACTAAACGAGAAAAAAAATGGATAGATAACTTAGAAGTCAGAAGTAATGTGAAACAACCTATGCCTTCAAACAGGAAGTTCAATAGTTCTACAGGGGTAAATAAAATAAGAAATAAATAGAAGATGAACATAACAATACCTGGGTTAATTTACACCTGAGCTTATAGTAACTAAAAAAAAAATGCAAATATGTGACCCTACTAGACAAGAGAAAATACCTTCACTAGCAAGGATTTTTTTCCAGATTTAGAATTCACAATAACTCCCATGGATTTACGATCACGGTCAAACTCCAGAGTTGCAATCCGATGCTCAATTTTATTCCACATTTGAGAACAACCTTGAAATGAATATTATTATCAGAAGACAAAATTTTAGCACTCAAAAATATACATGGATGATCAAAAAACAGCTACTTACGAAGTACATCACCATGAGTCGATGACGAACCAGAATCCAACCCTTCAGGAAGTCCCATTTTTTCAACAAGAACCTGAAACAATGAAAAAATGGATAAAAGAGATAAAGATGCCAAATTTTCTTCATCAGCTGCATGTTGGTGGATGCAGTGCAGTTAACTAACTTAATCGATAGAAAACTTTAAACAAGTAGCAGAACATGAGTTCTTTATTCAGTTACAACAAATGTAATAAACAACTGCACAAAGATAGAGCTTTCTCCATTAACAAAAGCAAATTTAGGCTCAAAAGCTACTAAAACAACAAAGCTATGGACCAACAATGATACTAGGTTTTATTTTTATATAATGTACAGGTTTAAACTGGCAATTCTCCTGTCTATTTATGCTTGCAATGATTGAGAAATGGACAATTATATAATGGTTTCCCAAAAAAAAAGAAACAAAAAGGGGTATATTAGAGTTCCATTTCACCTTCAACGCTGCCTCAGTTGGAAGTCCATTGACCACATATTGATTCCCAGAAAGTTCAACACCAGCATCATTACACACTGCAGCAATCTTCGCCACCGTTTGAAGATTTGCATCCATTTGAGCTGCTGGCCAGCCGCGAATCTTTCCATCAAAAGGATTATAAGTGGTTCCATCCACATCAAAGGATCGCAGAGTACCAGCCCTTGAACCAATTGCCACAAGCTTTGCCACAGCCATCTGGTTGGTAGTTAAAGTACCTGTCTTATCAGAACAGATCACTGTTGTACAACCAAGAGTTTCAACACTAGGCAACTTACGAACAAGTGCATTCTTTTGAGCCATCTTCCTTGTACCAAGTGCCAAGCAAGTTGTGATAACTGCCGGCAGACCTTCGGGAATGGCTGCCACAGCCAATGCCACCGCGATTTCAAAGTAATAAGTACACTTCTCAAACGAAAACTTAAAGTTCCTCGGCCACCCATCAACATATTCCCAGCTCAGAAAGTACTTCACATTAATAAGCCAAACCAGTGCACAAATCAATCCTATTATGGTGGTCAGAGTCTCTCCAAATTCATTCAACTTCTTCTTCAAGGGGGTATCTTCTTCACTCTGCGATGCTTCATGGATTTGGGAATGAACCTTCCCTATTTCTGAATTCATCCCAGTATGAGTAACCAAGCAAAAACAATGCCCATTTACCACAGTCGTCCCTGCAAAAACCATACATTTCTTCCCTTGAATATCTGAATTTTCCGGTACAGCCTTAACAGTCTTGCTAACAGCTTCACTCTCTCCTGTCAACGACCCTTGCTCAACTCGAACCGTGGAGCTGATTAAACTCAAAACTCTCATATCAGCAGGGACCTTATCACCGACTCTCAGTTCTACAATATCACCAGGAAGAAGCTCCTTCGATGGCAAATTCGTAATTCTCTTACCATCACGAATCACGGTTGCTTGCTCTGATTGAATTTCCTTGAGAGCCTCCAACGCTTTCTCGGCGTTGCTTTCTTGCCAAATTCCCACAATGGCATTCACAATCAAGATTAAGAAGATCACCAGCGGTTCCACGAACGCCGTGATTTCCATCTCGCCGCCTTCCTCGCCGTCGTACCAAGCAAGAACAAAAGAAATAACCGCTGCAGCCAGTAGAATCCTCACTAGAGTATCGTTGAACTGGTCCATTATCAACTTGAAGATTGAAACTCCCTCGTGCTTCTCCAATTCGTTCCAGCCGTAGATCTTTCTCTGATTTTCCACTTGCTCGGACGATAATCCTCGTTCGCGATTCACCTGGAACCTCTCTTCGCATTCTCCGACATCCTTCGACCACACCGGGAACGGGTCCCGATTCGAAGATTCGGTACCGAAACTCTCCTTCTTCCCATAGTTTTGACCTCCTTTTCCCATTGAAATATTACCAAAATTCTTGGAAGATAAACTGCCTGAAGATTGAGACTCTTCTAATTCTCGTCGCCTGAAACTTTCTCCGAAGACAATCAGAAAAACGAAACCCTAACCCGTGTTAGAACAAAATCTGAAATTTTAATCAAAACAATAAACCACCGATTTTTACCTGATTTTGTTCAGCTTAATTCGCTGGTTCTCTCTTTGTAATTGCGAGAGAGAAAATGAGAGAAAGAGATAGAGTATGCGGAAAGCGATCTGAAGCTTCCAAGTTGTTATGGAAGACAAATCTTATATTCTGAAAGACCAATCTGAGACAAAAGAGCGATTCAACTGCTTCGTCTGCCTCTCTGCTAGAGGAGAGTGCTCTTGAAGGAAACAACCGGACTCCACATTGGTGTGACTAATCATATTGTGACACGTTGTCCAAACAGTGTAAGCAAGACTCACATGTGGCCCACTTAAAGAGCAATGTTAAAAATAAAGAATAAAAAAAAAGGCAACGTGTAACGCAATTGCTTTCGTGTCCTAAAATGATTCTGGACTGCGTACGGTGCTGTTTTGTGGGTGTATACACCGGATTTATACTTTTTTTGAGCTTTTGTTTTTTTTTGGTAAAAAGCAATGCTATATTTTTTTTTGAGCTTTTGTTGCAAGTAAATTTTGTTTAGATTTGTGAGGTTGCCTTGTTATTATCTTTTACATCTATGATATTATGGATTTGCAGATAAAATTTTATATGCAATAGTTATGCTATTTTATGTATATAATTTTTAATTATTATGTACTGCATAAATTTAATTTCTATATAAATATTAATATGTATTATACTATATTGTCCATGTAATAATTATACCTACAATTTTTTTTTTT
>QANX01007351.1:0-89342 GCA_003254975.1 Ochetophila trinervis
CAAGCTCTCTGTAAACATATAATTATCAAAATTATTTTAAAATATTATTACAACTAATTATATTTAGCATTAATTTTTATGAAAAAAGCGAGATGAAAAACATACAAAATTATTAAAACTGATAGAAATCGTCAAATGTTCCAAAAATACTAACAGAACAAAATTCCAGAAAAGCTAAAATATTCCGTCAAAGAAAAAAACCAAATAAATAAGGCCGTCTCATCCTTTATAATTTATCCCACATAAGAAAAGAAGATTAATAAGAAGATTCCAAGATCTTATAAACCTACTCTTTTTCAACACCAAATACAGAATAAAAGATGAACCTGAAATTATAGTCCAATTCTCTCTCTTATTCTAAAGACCAAACTCTACTTTGCATGTTGTTTTCTTCTTATTTGGGATTCTTGAAATCCAATTATTTGCGTCAACTTTATCTAAGTGATTCGCATGGTTAAAGTTAAACCCATACGCTTCTTCTAACATCCTATGAATTTCCCTTCCCTTTCATCCAATCTCATATTAAAACTGGGCTCATCCTTAACCTTCCTACTCCAAACTCCAAAAATTCTCTCTACTATTTGTACGCACTGTCTGGTCACTGTCTTGTATAAGTTGTTTGGTCCGGTCATTCCGCATTTCTAACCAGCTCATTTACTTCCTTGTTTCTCAAAGACGCTCCAATCCCTGGAAGGGGATAGCTAGCGAACAACCAACTGAAAAAAAGTCCCCTAGTGGGATAGTAACGTGTCATTTCTCTAATTTATCACTCTACTCTATTTTATGGGGAAAAATAATAATTTAAAAAACGTTATTGATTTTTTATTTATGAATGCTTTTGTTAATTCTATTTCTATTTGTCGCCGTGGCCATGACCATAAATATGTAACAAATTTGGTAAGATAATAAAAATCACTTAATTATTAGGAATGATTTTTTTTAAAAGAAAAAAGGAAGAAAAGAACAAGAGAAGAAGCATCATTTTTTGATGTCATTGAAATTTGAGTGTTTGGTCCGAGGAGTGAGAACTAAAATAGCGTATCATTACAAAACCGGACCGAGCCGAGCCGCGGCAAGTAAGATGCAAGCCACTAAAGCAGTGAGTAGGCTTCACGCGCTCCTCCCGGCGACCTGCCCCCTACACTCGCGGCTCATGCGGCCGGCGCTCCTCTCCCACAACCCCCACCGACGCGACCCTCTATAGCCCCTAGACCCACCTTTGCGATACCTCCCACAAAAAAAAAAACACGACGACCGAACAAACCCTAATTTCCAGCACCGCTACCACCAGCCGTTTTCCATGGGCGACCTAACGGAGTCCCTGACGCCGTCTGCTTCGACGCCCCTCTCCCAGTCTCGGCCCATGCCGGTCCGCGAGGACTGCTGGAGCGAGGAGGCCACCGCCACTCTCATCGATGCCTGGGGCCGACGCTACCTGGAGCTCAACCGCGGTAATCTCCGCCAGAAGGACTGGCAAGAAGTCGCCGATTCCGTCAACGCCCTCCATGGCCACACCAAGAAAACCCACCGCACCGACGTTCAGTGTAAGAATCGCATCGACACCATCAAGAAGAAGTACAAGGTCGAAAAGGCTAGGGTTTCGTCCTCAAATGGAGCGTTATCTTCCTCGTGGCTGTTCTTTGACCGCCTCGACACCTTGATCGGTTCTAACCTAAAGAAACCTTCTCCTTCTCTCTCTACGTCCCCTCCGGTGGCCGTCCCTCTTCCAATTGCTTACAGGAAGAATCCTTCGCCGGCACCAGCCGCGGCTTCGACGGTGGTTGTGCTGCCGCAGAAGCGGTCTGCGGCGGCGTCTTCTGCTGGGGACGAAGGGCTTTTTAGGAGGAATTACTCCGCCATGGCGGCGGCTGCAGCTGCGGCAGAGGCGGAAGAGGAGGATGAATTGGAGAACGAGGAAGAGATGGAGGAGGAGGAGGAGGAGGATGTGGAGGTGGAGAGAGAGAGCGAGGACGAGAGTGTGGAAGGGGAGGGGATGAGGAGGTTGGCGAGGGCGATAGAGAGGTTCGGAAAGGTGTATGAGAGAGTGGAGGGGGAGAAGTTGAGGCAGATGGTGGAGTTGGAGAAGCAGAGGATGCAGTTCGCGAAGGATTTAGAGGTTCAGAGGATGCGGATGTTCATGGATACGCAGGTTCAACTCGAGCGGATCAAGCGTGGTAGGCGATCCGGGTCCAATGGTGAGACTGAGACAACTCTTTCATGCTGCCGATTGCTTATGCAGTCATTGTTTTTTTCTTCCTGGACGTAAGCTTATGCAGTTGTTTGGTTGGCCATTTAAGTTGTGATTCATTTATATGGGATTTGGTAATGGTGTTATTGGATCCCGCACATAATCTTTTAGTACTGCGTGAATACAGACTTGTTAAATTTATTGCATACTGTGCCTTGTTTCAAATTGTGGGAACAGGGTAGTCGCTTTTAGTTTCTTATTTAATATGGGCTTTGTAGTATTTTGCATATTTCTTTTTTGGGTTAGGGTGAACTTCCACTTGATTGTCTTTTAAGTGCAAGAATGAATTTCTTTTGTGCTGTTAATTTGTTCAAGGAATGATTAGCTAAACTATATCTAAGCTTTTATTGCACAATGTGTGAAGGTGTTATTCCTTGGAACTTTGTAGTAGAGCTGTTTGTAAGTTATCATGTGACAGCTTGTTCATACTATGCTAGTTAAAATTGTGTTAATGCTAAAAGGCCTTAGTTCTAGTGAAATTGTTAATTCAAGGGTCCAAACTTGTTATGATTTCTGGACAGCTATATATAAAGTTCTGATATTTTCTCTTAGATAAAGTTGACTTCTAAGATGCCATTTAGCAGACGGTTGTTCAGATTGATTTTAAAAATGTTTTTGTGGGATACTCTCTGTCTCTCTCACTCGCTCGCTCTTTCAAACACGCAAACACACATGAATATTGTTCATGATCATAGGGTAGTAGGTTGATCCTATAACTCCTGTTCATGTTGAAGGACATCTTGTCTTTACTTTGCCAATAAGCTAGTTCTAGAAGTTCAATTTTGGAAATTTAATTGTGGAAGTCCAAATGTATTTATGATTTCCTCTTTGTCTTGTGGCCGCTCTGTTCTGTTTATGTTAAAAGCTGCATTTCATAATTGGGTTGCATAGCATGTTCAAAGTTTCTTAACCTTTTGTGGTAGAGAAGTGCATTTTCTGGATATTTTTAGATACATTTAGTTTTGAACAGATTCATTTGTCTCTACATTGGATTCTCTATTTGGTATGTAGGTTATGTTGTTCTTTTGTATTTGTTTAAAGGTGGAACTATGCTTGAAGTCTTGTGTTGACTTCTTTAGGTTAAATTTCTTACTAAGTTGCATTAGGCTATGTCCTGTTTGATTTGATTTGATTTGCATTCCCTAATTACATGAGTTGATGCTAATCTGATTGGAATTAATGCATTGATTTGATGAATGGGTGTTGTGGTTATAGGACTTGAGATTTACTAGGAAAAAATCGTGATTTATAGGTATCTAGCAGGTTGGAGGCTTGAGATTGGACTTGTGCATGTACAGTTTATAATCTTTCAATGGAAGATTGTTTATGAGATATAAGGACAGCAATCCATGCCGTAGATAAATACTGGAGCTTTAGTATGAGAGTGAAATCAGGCTTGTGATAAAGTTTTGGACATATTACATATACCTCTCCTAAGGTTTGATGAAATTACAAATAGATTCCTCAGGTAAGAGAAATGATGAAAACCTCCCCTGCCGTTAGCAGATCATCCAAAAAGTGCTTTCTCTCTCCTACATGACAGATGAAAATAAAATAATACCCTCAACTTTTTCCTCTCTCCTTTTTTAATTAATTTTTTTTCTCCTCTCACTCTTTATCTCCTCCTCTGTCTCTCTCCTCCCTCTTTTTTTCTTTCCACTCTATTTGTCTCATATCTCTCTCTTTTTTTTTCCACCATTTCCCTGAACCATAAGCTAAGATCATAGCCACGTAAAGTGGAACCATTGCAGTCATAACATGGTAGAAATCTGATAATGTGATCATTTTCTTGTTTTCTTTCTTATCTTAGTTTGATAGAAAGATAAAAAAATTAAAAAAGATTTGGTTTTTGGGAGAGCATGTGTTTTGGTTTTGTGGGTAGTGGGTAATAAGCAGAATACAGCAATATTTTTTCAGCTTTGAGAGTTGCGAGCAAGCTTGCACCTACAGTCCCCAAAGCAAGCACAGAGAGAGAGTATTTTGCTTTTTTATTTTTTTTTCGGTTTGTTTCTTTTCCCTTTTGGTTTTGTTGCAGTGTTTGGATTCGGGTTTGGGTTATGGAGGTAGAGAAAGAGAGAACCATTGGGTAATTTTGACAAGGTTTGTAATTGTAAGTTGGTGTGTGGCTCTATCTTCTATGGGTCTACCAGTTGTATAAAGCAGAGAAAAAGCAATTTGGGTAAGAGGTGGGTGGTGAGGGTGGTGAAGTGGAGGCTGAAACAGAAGAATCTGGAGAGGATGTTGGAGGAGTTTAGCAATATGTCATTGCCGGCGAGTTGGAACCTACAGCTATTGTCTTTGTCGGAGGATGAGGAATCGGCGTCGTCGCATTCGACGACATTGCCGAGGTCGGGGAGATGGTGAGGAGGGCTGAAGCCACTGTTGTGAGTGTGAGAGAGAGGGAGGAGAGAGAAAGAGATGAAAAAATAATTTTTTTTTTAAATTTTAATAAAATTTGATGAATAAAATTTGAAATTAAGTTAATTAATGAGGAGAGAGGAGAGAGGTATTGAGAGGATGGAAAAGAAAGCTTGTCAGAAAAATACAAAGATGATTTTACTCCTAATCCGTTAAGATTAATAGATGCTTACTAATGGTGGGGGAAGTTTTCGTCATTTCTCTAACCTGGGGGACCTGTTTGTAATTTCATCAAACCTTAGGGGAGGTATATGTAATATGTCCTAAATTTTTAAATAGACTACAGGATTCTCATGTAGAAAGATAGAGTGACTTGTTGTATATTTGAATGTTTCAACAAACTTTGATTTGATGCTAAAGATAATGGAAGTGCTTATTATTTGAATGTATATGTCCATGAATCTTGACATTTTTCCTTTCCATTTTATATGGTAGTCTTTTGGTTAGTGATAACTATTGGAAACCCTTCGACCGATACAACCCTTCAGAATTCCCACCAGAGTGTTATGAGTGCTTCAAGTTAACGAAAAGGTCTGGAGGCTAGGTACAGAAATGAATCTTTAAGTCGTAATGTTACTCTGGCTATACAATGTGGTAATTTGACTCTCTCTTGTTTGCAACATAATAAGTTAGCAGTTTAAATAATGGTAGTTCATAGTTGCATGCTGTAGGAATATTGTCAGATTACTAGATGAGGTCCAAATATCATTCTCTTAATTGTTTCTGGAAGTGTTATCTGATTGCACATGGCTGATTTGAAACATTTGGATTGTTATAGTAGATTTTTAATACCAATTATACCATAATTTTATATCCTAAAGAGATGCAAGCATTTGGCCAAGGATGAGAAGGATTGAAGTAGGAAGTTGTTTTTCACTGTGGTTTTATGATCTGTAGGGACTCAGGAATTTACTATTGTGTTTGAGGCTATCGTAGCAAAGTTGTAATTGCTTTGGAGGTTAGCTAACTTTCATTATTTTGCTGCGGCTTTTTGTATGATTTTCTTTAGGTAATTGAATGTTCATGTATTTATATAATGGGCAAGCATGGTAATTTACACGATTTGGTGGTCTTATTGGGCTGGGGTAGTCTTGTCGACTAGACTGGGTTCATGTCATGAATAGCTGCTGTCTTTTAGTGTCGTTGACTTCTGATTGGGAGGCAGTGCAATAGATTCAAAACTGCTTCTTAGTTTAGTTGCCCTTCTAGATGATGCTTCTGTTTTATAATTTTCCAGGTATGGATAGTTTTTCTCTTGAATTTGACATGGATTTCAAAGCATTATGATGGTCCTAATGAGCTGGTTGAAATTTGGATGCTATTGAAAACTTTTGAAATTTAGTATTCTAAATTTGGAGGAATATTTTAGATATTATTTTGAGGGTGAAATGTTCAACAGTTTTGATTGCTCGCAGTAACTTCAGTTTACAGTATGTATCCTGATGATTTCAACAATCCCATTGAAAACAAATGTCTGTCTACCTTTTTATTACATACATCTTTTAATTTCTTTCAATTTAGTTATACATCTCATACTCAAACATTTGATATTTGAGTGGTTTGCTTCATTATGAACAGAATGTCAAATAATTTTTTTAAACTTCATTTTTGGGTTTGTAACTTTAATTTTTTTTTCCCTCTACTTACCTACCTCGCAGTTTATGTGCTGAATTTTGATAATTAGAACTTTCTGTTTTTTGAAGTTTTGTTGTACTAGATTGATATTTCTGTTGCTAGTTTTATTTATTTATTTATTTATTTAATTTTTGGTTTTTTATGATACTAGATAAGTATGCTGTTCTTCAATTGGCGAGGTAGTTATTATCTCTGTTTAATAGCATATATTATCCATTAACCAATTGTTGAAGCACAGGTATCATGGCGTTACAGTGACTTTACACATTTATGTGAGCTATTTTTATTTGACAAGCACATAAGTATATATTATTTTAATGCTTGTAATCCTTGTAGCACACATAACTTGACATTGGCATGATAGTAAGAATTGCATGGGCTATTTTGGAAGCTTATTAAAGAATATGAAGATGTAGCATTTTTATATGCCTAAATCTCCTTATAATGTGGAATCTTGTCAAGAAATGTGTTGGGATGTGCTTCACAGGTTAGGAGTTGAATATCTTTGCATGCTAACTCTGCTAGGAAGTGATGCTGAGAGCCTTTGAGATTCTTTGGAAGATACATGGATTTTTTAATATTAGTTTATTGCATTACATTCTGAATTGTCAAAGCTCATTTAAACATCATATTACGCACTTACCCTTTTAATCTAACATGGTATAGTTAGGAAGTTGCCTGTTTTTTCCTCACACATGGAGAATATGGCCAGATATGTGTTGCTCATAGCATACATTTAGATTTTTATCTAACATCTAAGTGACTTCAAGTTCCAAAAGTTGATATCTCAACTTCTCAAGCCTTTTGATTTGCATAGAGTGGGGAAGCTGATTATCCGGAATCCCAGCATAATAAGGGATTTGTTTCTGGGCAGTGCTATGGACATTCATTAGTGTCTATTTTGCACATTGGATGATGATTGGTCCCATTTAGATCCCACATGGACCCCACTTTATCCAAATTCCAACATCCAGGAAAGGACGTGAAACACAGTTGGAAGATCTAGATGTATGTTGTCTGCATACTGACCATTTTGTTGGGAGATTTTATTCTTTCTGGGCCATGGTTAACATACAATGAGAGGCTCTATGCTGTTTTGGCTTGCTTTTATTCATTAAAAAAAAAAAAAAAAGGTACGAAGTGTCTAGAGGATGAATTATTTCTATATCTTAGAAGTATGAAACATCAAGTAGTCAATATATTGTCTCATATACTTTCATAATTATGTATAACCTCACTCCAGGAGTTCCCTTTAGTTTTTGACGTGGACATGGTATCTGTCGCTGTGCTTGTCTTAATATGTTTGGTTATACTAATATATCAACTTACAGTGTGTTCTGCTGAACATTAGAAATTTGGTGTAACATTGGGATTGTGAGTAATATCTTTTGGCGTTAAAGATTTGGTATTTATATTTGTCAAATGTTGGTTGAATTCCTGTCCTAAATTTTACATCTGTTGTTAATTTCCAGTGAACTGGAGACCTTTATGATTTTCATGTTTAATATATTTGATGCATAAGTAGGATTGATAGATGCTTGTTGATTTATGGTTATCGTCTGTGAGTTTCTTTATGGACTGTTTAGATTTGCATTTTTGAGATCTGTTTATGTTGCAGGATTGACTTCTAAGAGTAGATCTATGAATTGTTTGTTACAGATATATATAGCTAGCAATGAGGTGAGGCTTTGAAAGATGCACTCTCGGGAAGCACATGTAGTAACTTCTTAGTCATCCGTACAGAAGTACATAATGTTGCAGCTGATACTCCCATAAGATTATTACCAGCAGAGATGGATTATCTGAATTATTTAGATTTTTTATATATTGCCTCTTGCCCTTGGAACCCCCCCACCCTCCTCTCTCTCTTTTTTTTTTTTCAACCCTCAAATGTTATGAAGTTAACTTCGCAATTGTACTCGGCCTGTGTACCAAATTCGAATTTTTAGCTGCAATATCCTTTTTCAGTTTGAGGGATAAAAATTTGTAGTTTGCACGAATTCGAAACCTAGTGGGTTAGATATGTAAAGAAGATGGTGCTGCTCCCTCTCCTTCCTTTTACCACCTGAATATGATGTTTAAATAATTAAATTTAGTTGGTTTCTGCAACTTGATGTGGAGTAAGCTTGCTATGGTTTCTAAATTCTGATACTCTTTTAAGAAGGTAGTATATGAATCATTTGTTTGTTTAGTCATTTGCATCGTTTTCATATATCTACCATGTTTGTGGATGAATATTTTGCTTTCTGTGTTTAAAAAGATCCAAGGCTTTATGCTGGGAACGACATTAAATCCTACTCATGGTTGTGTTTTGGTTCAGTTCGTTCCCCAGTTGATATATGGTCAAATCCCTCTTTTGCAGGTACAAGATTAAGGGTCTGTTTGATATAGTTGATCAAAGTAGAGCTTTTGTAGCTTCTCATAGTAGGTTTTTTTGCAAGAGGAGTTTTTATTAAAAAGAACTATAGATCGATTTTTTGTCAATTATAAAAGTTCTGTGAATATTACATTGAGTGTCCAACATCATTGCTAGAAATGTGCTTTCGATTTAAACATGAACATTATTTATTTTTTATTATACTTTATACAAGTAATGTTAACTAAAAAAATACATCATTTAAAAAAAGAACTAAATATATTAAAAAATAATAATAATGTTTAGGAAGCAAAAGAATATAAGGTAAGTAATAGAGTTTTTTTGTTTTTGGTAATTATGGTAAGTAATAAAGTTTGGGTCCTGCATTAGATAAGAGTGGAGTTTTCTAAAGTTGGGTTTTTCTAAAATTTTTTAAAAAAAACTATTATTTTGGCCGACAAGTATTTGTTGATTACACTAAACATACTTGCGTTTTTCGCAATTTTTATTTTTGGCTTTAAAATAGAGCCTTTTGATGAAAAAAAAATTATAAAGAAAAATTATAAAAAAACATATGCTAAATTATTCCTTTCCTTTATTGTACATTAATTATAACGTTAATTTATTTGTTTTTGTCGAATGGACTATAGATAAACATCCTCCATTTCTTCTATCCTTCAACCCTCCATTATCTTCCAACTTTTAAGCTGAATACTAAACGAAACGAGTAAATTGGCTCGGGATAGCAGATTGTAATACCCAAATTTTTATAGGCTCTTTATTTATCTATAATAGAAATTTAATATTAGCATGAAATTTAATTGTGGATCTTTTTAGTATTAAAAACAAATATTACCATTCTCGGTAAAAGAAGAGTCATATAATTGTGTCGTAGGATCTATTTTCTTAGGAAAAGACTCGAGGTTTTCAGCAAAAAAACAGAAAAAAAAAAAAGAAAAAAGGGAAAAAGAGGAAAATACTCGAGGAATGCATTGAGGGCCTGATCTGTTTTCATAGGGATTTTAAGGTGGGCGTTTATTTTGGCAAGAAACAGAAAAAGCATATTATACATGAAAAAGTTACATATAAAATAAGATAATCTTGAGCTCCAACTCGATCCAAGATTAGAGATGAGATGTGGATTTGAATGCACGATGTAAGCTTATAATATAAAAATAATCCTTGCTATTTAGATCGCTAAATATACCTGGAGTCTTGTTGAAATATAGTCATGGAAATTATAATGGAAGGTAAGTAAATAATCACAAGTCACAGCCCTTTGGTATACTTGAGAAAAATATAAATTAAAGGATTAACCACAGACCAGACTAAATGATGCGCTTTTCTGGAAATAGAAGAGGTGTTAATTTACCCAAACGGGACTAAATTGCTAGGAATAAAATTTGGGAGCAGAGATTGCATTTATACGACGTGTGCCTTGTCTACAAACTCCTCATATATATCCACTTGGCCTGTTGAGTGATCTGCCAATTCAAATATTTTCAGAAACGCAAAATGTTGTTAAATATAATACAGACACTCTTTTTAGTAAAATATCAGACTATATATATAGACGGATTTTTAAGCATGTTTAAAACTCAATCAAAATTCCTCAAGTATTATATATGAAAACAAAACTTACAGAAGTACTTTAATAGAAAATCTGTTACAGTAAATATACACACACATATAAATAAATATTATATATATATATATATA
The DNA here is from genome assembly GCA_003254975.1 of Ochetophila trinervis. Taxonomy (NCBI): domain Eukaryota; kingdom Viridiplantae; phylum Streptophyta; class Magnoliopsida; order Rosales; family Rhamnaceae; genus Ochetophila; species Ochetophila trinervis. The sequence continues at coordinate 10,377 of QANX01007351.1, forward strand.
ATAAGCCCCCAAGAGAAAAAATATAAACTGAAGAAGATAGAAAAGAACAACCATTAATTCAAATGACTACTAATATCAGATTGCCTAGTCCCTCAGAGTAGAGGAACATATATTCGTTAACTTTCAGAGTTATATAAGTCTATCGTTCTCGATCGTCTCTCTATTAAATCTGAAACACTCTGCTTTTCATAGCTAATTCTAAAATTAACATACACTTGGAACAAAATATACAGGGAATTCTCTTAATTGGAAAACAGAAAATTAAAAACCATTTTATTTTTGCTTCAATATATATATATATATATATATTATATTGATATTGTCTGAATGCAGTTTGGCGATATAAGTTCTACACCAGGAACCAATACTTTGCCCTCCGAGTGCTGCAAGGACGCTTAATTAACATGATCCACGTCTCAATTTACCCGCTTATCGTGAATAACTACAAAAACAATTAAACCCTCCATCAGTCTTCCATTTCTAGCTCTTTAATTCCGGTCACCGCCATACAAATATATACTGCATTGTATCAATGAATTATTTCATGCTGTTAATTTATATGGATGTGGTTCAAATGCTGTTAAAAATGAAAAGAAAGAAAGAAAGAAAATAAATTAAAAAAAATATTCTATGCCTAGAGATCCCCTTTCATTATTTGTGATGGTAAGATGTTAAAAACAAATATATTAATAACTCTATGAAAGAATGTGAAACAACAATCCTATGGGCATTTCATCAAAAAAATAAAATAAAATAAATAATCATATGCGTATCATGTTGATTATCAAGTGATAACAGATGTCATTATTTTACTAATTTGATTTATGTTTCTTTTTGGTTAATAATTTGATTTATTTTTCACTTATTCTTTTAGATGTCTACTTATTCATATCTAATTTACATTAAATTTTCAAATAAAAAAATAATAACATACCGCCTCATCACTTGCTAAACAAGTTGGTTGGATATGAAGGTTGGATTTCGCAGTTTGAAAACAATTTTGATATATTTTTTTATTTTTTAAAAATAAACATTTTTTTTTATGATTATTGTTAAAGATAAATATAAAAAATATGATAACCCATCTCTTAGTAGCTTAAATTTTTAAGATCAATGGTAATTCAACATGTTATCAGAGCTAAAAAATTTTAAGGTCAGAGGTTCGAAACTCAATAACTCCACCCAAATTTAAAAATTCAAAAATAGCCCAAAAGAGACGAGGCTGAATATCTACATGTGAGAACCCAAACGGACCCACCTCCTAACTTTTAGGATCAGTTGTAATTCAACAATTACAATACTGAAAATTTTTCTACATAGAATTTGAAAAGAATTATATTTGGAAAAGAGAGAAAGAAAGAAATTGTAATGATTGAGCTTGAGAAAAAAGCTTTAAAAACAATAAATTCCATTAAGTTGTTTTCACTTAAAAATGTTCAGGCAATTGAAAATTAAATTGTTCTGCAAAATTTCATATCATCACCAAAAATTGACATGAATCAAATGAGACATTAAGTAAGCACAATTCTAACACTTAGTTACTTTCTCCACATATCCATGTTCAAAGACATAGCTCGTTGATCCAAAGGATAAAATTGCTCACCCCTATTCGAGTTTCCATCTCCTGCTAATTTGACATAATTTAAAGCTGGACAACTAATGAAAATTTTCTATCAGAATTAACTTGCGATCATATAATATTATGGTTTTGAAAATAAAAGACCAAGATATATATGCAATTTTGATATTTTCCTGCTTAATTAATTTGCTAATAACTTTCCTTTTTATGTTACTTGCCATCTTGATGTGCATCATACCAGACGATAGCTAGCTACTTTCTAGGTTAAATGTGGTTTACTAACTACCTTAACATGCAAATATATTTGACATGATATATATAACTATATACATATATATACACATGTATAAGAATTTTTTAATAAGGAATTTCTTGATTTTATTAAATAAAGGATGTATATAGCAAATGCAAGGAATTGTCATATCTAATATTGTAGAGTTTTTGATTTAAACTCAAATAATATTTCACTTTATTCTAATGGCTAAATTTTGTCATATAAGCATCACTGATTCAGTTTAATCAAAGATTAATGTATTAATTATTAGAGGTTTACTCTATAACATGTATATGTATGTGTGCACTTGTGAGGGTATAAATTAGACCTATAGTGTGTTAGGGCATTAATGATATGTTCCAAGAAACAACAATAATAGACCATACAAACATTTGCAAAACAAGAAAATCTATTAGATTTTTAAAGGAAAACCAGCTCATTGGGCCAAAAGAGAGAGCAATGTTAAATATGCCTAAAAATAAGAGCGATGTACGTTTTATTACATGCAAATTTTTCTTATCTCCACATTAAAGAAATTTTCCAAGACGTTGGTTCATGTATATGTTAGAGGGCTAGCATATTGTGTAACTAAAATAGAAAAGGAAAAGAAAAAAAAAAAAAGGTACTTGCAAGTGACATATACCTAGAGGAATTCATGATAAAATTTCAAAATGAATGGATAAAAGGATCTTTTTCTCACTTATTTTTTAAGATTTCATGATGATTGATAATGTACTATATTTATATATACTATTTTGCTATTATAGACACCGTTGTTCAGAGTGCTACAAACTACTGCAGTTGTCCAATGTGCATAATCAGACATATTTAACTTATAATTAATTATATCAATCAGACGGTTGCATTGGACTGTTGCCCATTAAGTGGTGAGCTACATCGTCTATTGTAGCAGCTCTATTTATTTATATATATATATCCTTATTGTACGACAATCACATATATGTATATTTGTAGCTTATCATAATTCTTTTGCTTGATTACATTGTTTTATTATATATACTGAAACTTAGTGATTATTTTTTTGCTTAATTGGCCCATCTCATTTAATACATTAATTATCAGAACCATATATATAATGTCATTTAATAGTTGCACTTGATACTGAAAGATTGTGAAGATCTAGACCATCGTTGGATTGTTAATTTCAATATACAAGTATAAATATATATAATATTTTTCATGATAAACTAAAATATCAAATGAAATACCTTTTGTACATTATTTTCCAATATATGTTTTCTGAGTAAATTTTTATAATAGGTAACTAGCTAGCTACCTTATATGTTTATACAGTTAGGAAAAAGAATTGGTGTAAATATATGGAAAAATTTCCTTAAAACCTTACAAGTTAAAGTTATAAGTTAAAAAGGCTTTAACATTAATCGTGAATTTGGATTATATTGACTTAATTTAATTGTTTGAACTCAATTCCTTATAAGATTTGTGTATTCAGTATCGATCTTACATAGTTTTTTCTTCTTCTTCTTCTGAATTTGATAGAGAGGCACATAAACATATAAATAAAAAAGAAATATCAAAACCAAATACCACTAAAATTCAAATGACTTTCAAGTGTCACAATTTTATTTTTTTACCATTTATTAGTTCTTTTGATTAATTTCTAGTATAGACTAATGTCCAACGGATTTAAAGCATATATTGATTCTCTATAGTGAGATCATTCTTTTATTACACAAATCTAGAGAACCTCTAACATGGCATATCACATAGTTTCTTATCTAGACATGCATGATTGATTTTCAAGACAAATTTATAAGTAATATACGCATATGTATGACATTCATGTAACATTTAAGCAAACAAGCAATACCATAATGTTAGAGATAAAATATAAAAGATATGATAATTTATTTTCTCTAAGCTTAAGCTTTTAGATAAAGTGGTATTTCAACATACTATTAGGTCTAAAAGACCTAGCGGTTAAATGTTCGAAACTCAACAACTTTGTTCAAAAGTTAAAAAAAAAAACAAAAAAGTTTAAAGAGCCCAAAAGAAGCCGAAATGAATATCCAAAATCCGTCTTTGACACATAATGACATGCGTAACTAGTATGTACACATACATAAATACATATATTATATATACATGTACATCTAAAAATACTCTCATTATACTGTTAATGCAACTGCTTTCATGTTATAAAATTCAAGAAAAATCCATTGATCACCTCCTTATGGTTTAAGCTTTTGAAAAAAATGTTAATTCAATATGGAACCACAACCAAAAGACCTTTGAAGTTTTAGGTTTAAACTTATCAACTCCACCCAAAATAAATAAATAAATAAAAAAATACATGTAAAGACCTAAAATTCAAAAAAATCTGCCATATATGTATGGGAGAGTACTAAAATGATTTAAAAGATATAATTTATGATGACTCACTTCTTAATAACTTAAATTTTTAGAAAAAAATGATAATTCAAAGAAGAAAGGGGTTTCAATAATTATGATCTAAAGGCTGTTTGATTACAACCAAATATTATATACATAGATAGATCATGCTGTTGTTAGGCAATGTACAGTTAATAACCACTTCAAACAGTTTCCAGCTCAGCATAACAAGCTTAACAGATACTAGCTACTAGCTAGCTTCTGGAAGGACCATTAATTTGTGATGATTTTAAAAGAAAAATTAACATAAGGAATAAATGCTTTAACAATTAAACAGATAGTCTCTGGCAATATGAAATGTATATATATCCTAATTGATTTCTGGTTCCACTTCAAGAGAAAGTAAACATTATAAAATCTTGGCGCACCAATATATATATATATAGAGAGAGAAAAAAATTGTTTTAGGATATGTTTTTAGTGATGAGAAGCAATATGTATATAAATTAAAATCATTTGTGTATATATATCTATGTTAATTCTTACGTCCATGACTATATAAATCACATGCAACGTATGATACATCACATGGTAACCCATGGGGAGCAGGAAATCGCACAGAATCACAAAAGAGCCAAAAAAAAAAAAACAAGAAAAGTAAATAGGCAATGAGAAATATTTAATTAGGACACCCCCAGAAACAGTATTTTTGCCTGATTTGAGAGAGAGAGAGATAGAGGGGCACTATATATGCTTCCCACTCCTATCATGGCATCCATCTAATATTAATTTGTTCAATCGATCACCTTCCTCTTACTCTTTCGCTTGTACTCTTCCAAAACGCATCCACTAAATTAGGGTTTTAATTTTGTCCCTAAGCTCTAGGGTTTTACCATGGAATTTCACATACCCAAAAATGTATAAAACTTTGAATATCATCCCCGGCCCTCTCCCTCCTTTATTTATATATATGAATTATATATATGTCCAATTAATATTATTCCGCTCCTTGTTAATCATTATTAGTTTCTCGGTATCTAAAAAGTTGGTTTATATACATATATATATCATAAAAAATCAAAGAGAGAGATGAGTTGAGTTACAAATAGTAGTACTGCAGCAGCTATATAATATATATATATATATATAGAGAGAGAGAGAGAGAGAGAGTATTAATTTGAATTCTGAGTGAAGAAACATTACCATATGAATCCGAAGAAAGCAAGCTAGGCTAATATAAGCAGATAGAGAGAGAGAGAGGAGGAGTAGGATTGGCATTAATTAAGAAGACGAAGAGTGCTTCAAAAGCTTAGACTCCTGGTTATCTCTCACAGACTTGAGCTGATTACTGCTCCTTTTCTTCTTCTTCTTCTTGTAAGGAATCCCTCGCGCCTTGGCTTGGCACTCTTTGACTTCGCGCAGATAAACCCGGATAGCTCCGTTTCCGAAAGGGTTGCTCTCGGGGGACCCACCGTGCTCTTCGTAAGCAGCACGCAGCCGTCCGATGAGCGCGTCGAGGCTGCCCCAGGCCTGCCGGAGAGGGCACGTGCAGGGAGCGGGCGGGTCGGGTTGCCCGAAGAAGACGCAGCCGTGCAGGTGAACCTTAGTCTTTCCGAACTGGTCCAGGTAGCGCAGGAAGTCGAGGACGTGGTTGCAGTTGCACTGAGAGAGCGAGACCGGAGGGTTCTGGTTCTTCAGGTACTGTCCGAAGGTGTTCCAGTCTCGCCGCTTCTGCGATTCGTAGCGGCTCAGCGGCGCGGCTGGGGTGATGGACCGCGAGGAGGAGCCCTCTGCGGAATCTTTAATTGGCCTTTGGGCAGACATGATTGCAGGGTGAGGAATTCTTGTGTATTTTTGGCAAAATATTGAAATGACAGGAAAAGAAAAGGGATCGAGGATTAGGATGGAGGTGGTGGAAGAAGAGGTTAAGTGCAGTGGAGAAAGATGAAAATCACATCTCTGGGTCTACTGAGAGGACATTTCATGGGGCCCCATTAAGGTGCTTTTGTTCCTCTTTTTCTTCGTTTCCTTTCTCTTTCTTTCCCATTTTTATTTTTATTTTTTAATTTATTTATCACACTGTCTGCACTAATTATATTTTATTATTATCAATGTCAAAGCAGTTTAACTGAGTTAATTAGTTTGCTCTTCCTTCTTGTATTTACATTTACCATATTACATTTAAAATTTAGAATATTAGAAATTAAAATTTTAAAAAATAAAATTAAAAATTAAAAAAGAAATCTGTCTATGTAGCTATATAGGATTATGGTATGTCACCATCCATACAATCATTATCATTTATCTTTTTTATATTTTTACATTATGATCGCATAAAAAAAAAAAAATGGACCCCGTCTTATATTTGTCGGTGTTATCAGTCTGTCCGATGTTAAATTTTTACATTCCCATTTAATGAGTTAATAAATATTATACTCCACCCAATCGCTCATGCTGTGCTTCCCTCCGAGTTTTAATTAATTAATCCTCCTTGATTTAATTACTATTATTTTACTGTTTTTAATCAGCAAAGGACTGCTGATTTGATATATTATAAGAGAGCCTCAAAGACTTTATTAAGAAAAATCATTACCAATATGATCAAATCCCTCACCACTAATAAAGTAATAATGACCAATACATATATAACAAAGCAATATCTTATTGTTTTCTGGATATTTAATTATATATATTCTAATTAATTTATGGCTTTCATTTTCTCTATTATTTTAATTTAATTCAATTTATAAATACACATAAGTTTTGTATATATACAGCATATTCTATGTGTGTTACGTAATTGTCAATTTTTAGTACTATTTGCTTGACGTCCCATCTTTATTTGTTCCCTTTTCAAGACTTACTTGAAGATGGGCATAGAAGCAGAAAAATTTCAGAGATGCCCTTAAAATAATGTCTGGAAATTTTTAGCTCTCAATGTCAGGTTTTTGAGTGCAGCTACATGCAGGAAATGACAAATACTCATTATTATATATATGCATGTATGCCAAGAAAGTGAATCAGCACAAATATTTTACTGATGAAACTTGTAAGTTTCTTAGCGTGGATTCCATCTTATGCTCTTTTTCTTTTCTTGTTTTTTTGGTAAATTGGATTCCATCTTAGGCTGCTGCAGGTACAATCAAGAGAACATTGCACTTTCTCCATTTATTGCTTCGGTGAAAAATCCTGATCCAAAGCTTTTGCTATATGTATAATATTTCCCAATTTACCAGCGAAATACATGATAATGTGCCAAGTCTCGAGGCTTGTCAAAATTCTATTAGGTTTTTAGCTTCAAGCTCTTGCAAAGTTAATTACCAACTGGTCTATTATTAATTGATAGATAAGACTTAATATAATTCCTATATAATATATTAGAATAATTAGTTAAATGCTTGCTTAATTAGCTACGACATTGGTAATTTACTTGATCCTAAAATCTAATAGGAATCTTGGTTAAGTACCATATATCAAAGGAGGGGGGAGGGGGGTGGAACTAGTGATATAGGTTTAAAAGCCTAGCAAAAAAATTAATTTACTAGGTGCAAAATGAGGTAGATAAAGATGATGATCAAACCAATCTTATAGGACTTTTAACGCAAACAGGCAGTTTAAGGTACTATACATGTATTTAGCAACCAAACTCGAAAGTGATGTGATAAAATTTTAATTAGATATTGAAAAATAAACAAGACTCGCATGCAAAATCAAATAAGAGCAAATGCATATAAATTGAAAAGTGACACATCCTTTGATATATCTGAACTTTTTGTATGATAAATTGATGATTAGCTAGATTTTCAGATTTAAATTTTGCTATGTAGCTTTCCAAAAATGGTGAAATCCAACAAAGAATATATTTATATAGAGGCTAAATTACAATTTATTTTCAAATAATTGATGCAGAAAAATAAAGAAATAATTACTTGAGGATATAGATGTATAATAAATAAATAAAATAAAGAATGTGAGACACTGAAAAGAGGGAATGATGCAAAATTGGGAGACATCTTTGTGAGATGGGTCCAACCCTCAGTATATGTCCCTTAAGCATTATAATGCTGCTTGAAGTTTGGACAAAGCCTTTTATATGTTTCAAATGTTTGGCATTAAATTTTAGAATTGGATTAATTGGTTCTTCGTACTCACTGCAGACAATAATTGCTCCCTGAGAACATTTAAACAATAGATCGATAAATTGCATAATTTTTAGCGCTCCAAATCGCTTTTATCAGGTTCCAATTGCACATAAGTAAAGGCATCAAATTAACTGTATTCTCGCTCCAAAGGATATTATGTATTATTTGAATTACTGGATTTCGTTCAACAAAGGGATAAATGCATCTTTTTATTTTTCTTTGGCAGTTGGAATGAGCTTTGCTATTTATCAGGCAGTTTATGTGAACAAACTTTAATTGGAAATGTTTTAATTCTAATAAAAGAAAGTAAGTTAGTCCATAATAAGCATTTAAAATATTATATAACATGTAAGTCTCATTGATAATCAGTAAAAAATAACATTTTTCTGTATTATTTTATAATATCCAACAATAATAGAAAATAGTATTTAAATGTTGAAATGGTTTGTAAAAAAAAAAAAAAACTTTATCAATTTAGGTCCCGTTTATTAATATGTTTGATTTTTTTTTCCTACTAAATAAATTAAGTGTAGTTTACTTAAATTATTTGTTAGTGTTAGTTAATAGTAGTTAGACATATATAAAAACCAAATGGAATACAATTTCAAAATTGTATTGCTTTATAGTTTTGGTTTTGGTTTTTTTTTTTTTTCCTCCTTCACATGCATTTATAGTTTTTTTTTTGTTTCTTTTTTTTTTTTTTTTATGAAGCACATGCATTTATAGTTGTAACTCTAAAAAACAATTAAAATAAGCATACTACACACAATTTAGTAAAAAGCAAAAAAAAAAAACAAAAATAATAACTAAACACGTTAACTATCGACACCTTAGATTGTCATCAAAACATTCTCCTATACACCCATTCTCCTTTTTTTTGAAGTGATCCTCTATTATATATTGGAAGCAATATAAATAAATGAATATTTTACAAAGGGGCTTTAAGGTAATATGTCTCTTTCCTTCACTAAATGAGAAAATGAGGGATTTATACAATTGTCCTAGTCGTACAGGATGGCAATTTGCGATGTTTTTCTCAGTCTCCGTAAAAATCCACTTCTAACAGGGGACGAAGAATATAGTTCATACTTCGTTTACGCCTCGTTTATATTATATATAATAAAAAAAATTATAATCAATTTTTATATATTTAATTATAAAATTTATATTTTGTTATTATATATTTTTAATTGCTTGAGATGAAAATATAAACATTTCAAAAATGGGTTAGGGAACGACGATACTCACCCCGCTGGAGATGAAAAATTCCCGCGGGGCGGGGTACAGGGGAGGCAGCCCTGCCCCGTCATCATCTGTAGTGGTACTCTAAAAATACATCTTCAGGTCTTGGGTTTCGATTAAACCTAAGTGAAAATTTTCTCTTTTTTTAATTTAGAATAAATTATAATTCCTGTCAAAAAAAGAAAAATGAGGAAACGAGAATTTAGTGACCTCCTTTTTTAGATGCAAATATAAATTTTGATGCTAATTCATTTGTCAATGTTGATTTATCAGCAATAATGCATAGAATAATTAAGGTGGACTGTCGCCTTCAACAGAATGAATTTTCAAAAGAGAGCCGCTCCCTTAAGCTTATCTTACTTTTTTTTTCTAATTTAAAATTTCTGAAGTTAATTGTCCTTACTAGGACAAATTATCGGCTAAACCACAATATTACATTTTACAACAATATTCATTTTTCTAAAGTTTATGAAACAAAAAAATTATTTATTATTACTCCGAATAAGATATACCAGTGATATATATAACTACATGTGTAGTGACAGGTCCATGTATGTAGTCAAAAATAGAATAAAAATAAAAACCAATTAATAGTCAACACGTTACCATATATACATATGTGTGTGTGTGTGATTAATGGTAAATATCCAGTACAAATTTACAACTTGGTTAATTTTTTTTTGAAGTAATATTGATAGCCTTATTGGTGAATTAAGTTCAAATAATTGTGTATTTCATGAGTAGAAACGAATGAAGTTTTCATAACAATTTTTTTTTGGAGTACCAGTACTATTTCTGTTTTGTTTTAATTTTTGTCTGTTAGAAGGAATTTTTCTCCCTTTAAAGTCTTTTCTTTTTAATGGTATCTTTGAAAAATCTTAAGAAAATATAAATTAATTCATGCTGTAGTTTTTGACTTTCTTTTAGTTTTGGATGGGGCAAACAAATTCTCATCACCCGCAGGTTAATTTTTTCTTTTTTTTTGGGACATTGATCATCCTCATTTTGTGATGGTAACCGTCAACGTACTATATGTACAATCTAATGGTGAAAAAATAAAATTTATTGTTTTCTTTGATAATAATTAATTAGATCAGTTGAAATCTAATTTCCACTTTTAATTAAAATATATATATAAAGGAAAAACACTCAACAACTTTTCAACCTAATTAAAATTCTGCCGTAAATATATTATTGACAAAAATCACTTTATATTACTTCAACTATATGTTTATATTATCTTATAGAAATTCTATAAAACCTATATTTCCAAAGAATTGAATCAATAACATGTTAAGTAATTAATTAGCATACGGACCAACCAAAAAGAAAAAGAAAATAAGAATACTCTAAAGTGAATTACGGGTCTGTGGTACTCAAATATTTATATAAGAGTACTCTTTCTTGGACTATTTTTGCCCTTTCTATGTTTCATCAGCTTTTTTCTTTTTTTGCTCTCTTAATCAAAACCTTTATGCTCCTTTCAGTTGCCTGCCTAGAAGGTGGTCTAAAAGCTAGCAAACAAAACTTTCTCAGCAACCAAACAATGCATTAAGAATATTTGTCTTTTGGATCATATCCGACGGGATTCATTGTTCAGTTTCCCTAGCTAGCTATTGACGAGTTAGCCCCTTTGAAATTTTACTTTTGAGTACGAATATAGCAGGATATGTAGATGAATAAATTTACTCATGAGGCTACCATGCTTTACAGTAATAATTCAATGCTTGGTGGGCCCAGCACTGAGTCAATTATTGAATTCCCGAAAAGTATAGGAAAATTTATTTCATCCAAAATTTCGTATGTTAAAGCAAATTTAACCCCACTAATATGCATGCCTTCCCTATCACCCTTGTACTATTGGAATCTTACAATTAATTTTTCATCCATATTTGATGGACATGAAGCACTAAAGGTTATTTCAGACTTTGATATTAAACGTTTATTAAAAAAAATATAATAAAAAAATGTCGTTGATATTAAACATTGCATAATATATATAATAAATGAGGCATAGGTAAAATACAGAATGATTTTTTAGATTTACCCCTATTTGTACTGTCAATTATGATTATTAATGAGCCTAAATTAATGTTGACTGTAAGAATGTTGGATAGGCGTGTGTAAGAGAAATATGAGCTAGGGATATCAACTAACAAAAACTTCAAAGTAGCTTATATATATAATATTTCTCTTATTAAGGAATTCTGAAAATTAATGTCCAGGAGGACCAGGACAACGTCCTGTCTGATATTTTTCTTCTGGCCCAAAGTTTTTACAAATTTTCTAATGAAAGAATTAATATATATATATATATAGTGAAATTCTTGGTAGCTTATATATGACACCAAAGTGACAGTAAATATTGTCGACTAATGTAAAAGGTTTTGAGATCAAATCTCTTTACTTAATATAAAAAATAAAATAAAATTTAATAAACTACCATAAAAATTAATTAAAATACAAAGAAATCATGTTCTCCTCAAAACTATTTATCTCCTACCTTAATTATAATAGAATTATGGTAAGTTGTACATTTTAATTAATGATTTAAAACTAAAAATACAATTGAGAAGGGAACAATCTTTAACATTCGTTACGCCAACATTTCTCTTATTATACTTTGGAAGATAGTTTTCGCAAAATCTAATTTATTATTTGATGTAAACATAATACTTCCGATAATTAAATTGTAGTATAAAACCACATCCATATACCATTACCTACACAATTTAATTTGGAAGCAAATTAAAACATTGGTGGTTGTGGTTCCTGGCTTTGATAAGCAAACACTTGGTCCCATTGCCCACATTTGGTGATGGAATATATATCATAAAGTTATACGACGTTGGCCCACACAAGATCTTCTCATTATAATTATAAATACGAGTAAACATGTTATGTTTAACTCTAATTCCTAAAGATTTTGTGTGAGCAAGCATCCCCATCCTTTATCTGCCACTAGAGTTTCTCACAGAAATCCTACTTCAAGCAATTTTGCTTGATTGATTGCGAAAAGATATTCTTAGTAATATATGATAAAGTTCTAAAAATAAATATTATGCTGATGGAGTGTTTTACCACTAAATGGGAATAAATAAGAAGAATTATTCCCACATAATTATAACAAAAGAATGCTAAATATGTAAACTATGTATATATATATATATATATATATATACATCTCTGATCTTTCAAAACTGATTTGTATTGGGCTTTTTTACAAAAATACTAGCTAATTTTATTTTATTTTTATAAGAAAAAATTCTAGCTAATTTGCTTTTGAAATCCTAAGCTCATTGACATGTTGGACTTACATACACCATCATAGTTGGTCAATCTAGAAACTTACCCTTTTGGCTCAAAGACTGTTACAGCCTAGTATTAATTCTGACACTATTTGTAATAGTTCATTGGCTTATTAAGATTCTCCTAAAACTGTTAGTCATTGTTACTATAAAATTTTAACTTTGTTACTGTAGATTAACTTGGAGTTCTACATGTTACATGTGTATAACTTTTTAATATGAAGTCAAGCAGGGAAAAACAAAAAACCTAACAAATTAATTATTTTCCTCGAAACGGAGAAGGGCAAATTTCCTTTTCCAAATTAGATGATTAATTATCAGATGCCAGCTTATAATCTAGAAATACATGAGCCTTGACGTAGAAGACCATAGACTCACCAAAAGGTCAACATAGGGGTTTTTCAGTACAATAATACATTAATATAATGCAACCACCAAGGTATTATTTTAATCCTTTGTTGCAATTTTCAATGTTTGGTAATAATGGAAACTAGGCTCCCTAATCGGATCCTAAAACCCCACTAAATATATAATATAACCCTTTTGTAGTTGTAAATAGGCTATTGGGCAAGCATATAGGTAATCGGTTTTGGATGTACCCTATTGCATCCTCTCCCTTTCAGTCTCTTCCGAATTATGTTTTGGTGACGTGCAAGTTGCTTATGACTGGCCTATTATATTTGTCACCATTCAACCTGCACAGCACGATGAGTAATAGCTATTACTATAGCCCTTCTCTCCTACAATGAGATCACACACTTTTGTCATGTAAGCACAAACTCTCCTGGTTCACTACAAAGCATATTGGGTCCCAAAAACCATTGATGAGATTCTTTGTACGTAGCATAATTTTTTTTTTTAAATATTTTCAATTCTTAATAATTTAAATTAATATATAACCTTAGATTAATGAACATGTGATTTCTAAAATATTACAGAAATTACAAGATATGTTCACCGGAAGTTTTAGTCTTCCATTCAAAATTTTGAACTACCTCAAAGAAATGAAACAGAAGGTTTTATAATTTCTTTTGGAGGTCTAATTGGAAACTAATTTTGGACCTAGCTACCACTAAAAAGGGGAATTGTACTAATCCACATGCACATTTAATTTCTGTTTGACTCTTGTCAGTTTAATGCCAAAAGATATATCCTCGTGATATAGGCCTACTACTAAATCTCTACAGTATTTAGAGTATACAAAATATAAATTTAATAACAAAGAAAAAAAAACATAAAGTTTACATGCCAAAATTTCCAAGAACCTCAAACTTCCATCAATTTAAGCTAGATAGAGTTTTATTAGAATATCAGAGATGACATTTTTTTCTAGCTATGGAGCTAAAAAAAAATGAAATCTCCCTTGAATTAAAATTTTGAAGTTATGTAGCCTCTCCCTTTTGCAATGCATAGTTTTCAGCCATCAACAAAATGAAAAGGCATGCATACCCAATTTGGTCAACCTTGTTCTTTTAGTGGTATCTTTTCTTCTTCCCAAAGTAGAATAATGCTTGCTTCTCTATTTTTTTTTTTTTTTCCTTTGGTCATCAGAAAGACGTTAATAACCTATTGGTTTTCCATAGTGTCTGTGAGATATATATAATTAGGTATTTTTGGTGAATATATATAATTAGGTCTTATTAGTAGGAAATGAGAGAGATCATATATGCAGGTCCCACAAGATGATTCTTTTTAGGTGGACAAAACCCGGTCTCTGATGCTACCCAAGCTATTAATTGCTTATATTGTAGCAGAGAGTAATCTTTTTTTTTTTTTTGGGATCGTCAATAGCAGAGAGTAATCTAAATTAAAAGCCTTCTCTCCGTGTAATATTTCCATACATGTACATATATACAGTTTAAGCTATGATAGATACTTGCATCGGGAGCAAATTTTGTGTGGTCTTGACCATAGGGTCTTCTCTCCAATATTATGTAGATCCCATATATGGATCCCAAACAGGTCTATGAAAATGACCATGTGATTTAGAGCCACTTGATTTTATTTTTATTTTTTTGCATTGGAGCTTGACTACTATATCTAATTCATAAGATCTGTTACTGTCAATTATATGTAATTGAATGCTGGATGTCCAAATTTATTATAACATATTTCACCAATAAAAAAAAAAAACTTATTATAACATAGGCAACGATGCCCATCATAGAAACAGTTATTTATTTATATATAAATTTATATACCTTTTTCACAAAATCCACTACACATACAAAGTTGCTGCTAGAATTCTGCATAACACAAAATAAACATAAAATCAAAATTAAAATGACACAAACCGACATGTATTTTAGCAGTTGAGTTTGCATATTTTTCAACATAAAAATTTAACGGATTAGTTTTAAATAAATAAATAAATGTGAATAAGAATACAATACAATACGACATGCCACGACACATTGCCATGTGTACCAAAGTGTATGTACAAATTTATTGTCCCTATTCTGAAAACGATTCATAAATTTCCTTGCTCTATTTATACATCTTTCTGAAAAATATACTTAGATGAACCTGCAGGGGCTTTTGTTGGATGCATGTGGGTCATCAAGCTCATATATGTACATATGTATTTAAGAGATGCGAATTATCTGATAAATGCCATGGTTGCTGACCAGCTTGTCAAGGAAAGATGAAAGGTATTTTTGTAGCAAATTGGTTGGATCAAAACTTGGATGTGAGATCTTTGAACATGAAGGGGCTACTTTAAAGGCAATTTGGCAGGGTTCAGTCATTCAAAATGAGAAAAGGAAAGTTATGTGTTTGGTGCACTGAATCTCAGTGACTTTATCAAAGAATAATAATAAAAAAACAAAAATAATAAATTAAATATGGAGGAGATTTGATAGGAAAGAAAAAAGGTGTATATATATGTTTGAGATAATGTTACATGTACCAATTTATTAAATTAAATTTTTAATATCTAATATATCACATTTTATTAATAATTAATATGCATTATAATTTTGAAAAATAAAAGTTATTAATAATAATTCATTAATTTAGTTAATAAATTTGATCAATCGAATAAATAAATATATGTTTGATGCTGTGAATTTTCATGGTCTCTAATTACTATGTCTTAAATTTCCAAACAGAAAGACGAACCAATCCACGTGACTGGCCCCCACAATCTTCTCCAATTGTCTGTAAGTGCATCCAGTCAATGCCCCTCCATGAAGTAAATGCTCTCATCGTACGGATATTTCTTTCTTTCTACTTTGCAGGGCTTTGGTTGGACCATATAATTGGGTTCCCACCCCTATAATTTTTGGGCCAAGCTAAAGTTTAGTAGCCTAATTTTTGTGAGCTACATAGATAACGCCTACCCCACTCTCGAATCAACAAAATAATTTTTACCACCAAAAAAAAAATCAACAAAATAATAATAATAAATATTTTTTTTGGATCTTAATATATATAATATAATAAATAAGAAAAGATGAAAGCAATAGTGTTGTTGTTTATTAATGTACATAACAATATTAAAAATTTATCAGACTAAATCTACAAGTACTAGCAGAAATAAAATTCTATTTATTTTTTTAATCACAGAAATAAAATTCTTAAAAATTAAAATTTAATAGCAAATTATAAATAAAAAATTATCCACGGTCCATCAGCTTAAATTTTAAAATAAATAATAATTTTACTTAATATCAAAACTAAAAATCTAAAATTTTTTAAATTAATAAGCTCAAAAAAATCTGAACCTACATGAGAAAGTAATAGAAAAAAATGTATAAAGAAAAAAAAAATTATAGCCCATATTTCATCAACTTGAATTTTGGAAGAACGGGTATTTTAATTCTAATTAATGATAACTTTATATTTTTTCCTAGACTACTTTCGAAGACAATGATTGGGTTGTTTGGGTATGAAGTTTCTTTTTTTTTTCTTTTTTTTTTTTTATAAATAAATAAATTGGAAAGGGAAATTTTTAACACCGGCTTGATCAAATCCATATCTAGGGGGTTTACCTAGTTTTAATGATGATCTGTTGTGATTTCTGTATTTTCATCGAGGCTTTTGTGGAGGAATATGATCCGTATATATCACTTTTACCAAAACAACATCAGCAAGATTATTTGCGCTATAATTGGTTTTTCGGTTTATCTTACCATCGCTTAAAACAAGTTTATCATTCAATTAATACCAATGAATGCAACAACATTAATTATTACAAACATCAGGGAGACAACTCTGGATTTCACAAAGAGGTAATGGACTTTATCACCATATTAACACGTACGTGACTTAAAACACAGTCAATAAATCATAATTAAAACAAACAAAAAAAGGAAGAGAAAAGGAAGAAAGAAAAATTCTAAAGGTATGTAACAGGTATGGATTGGTGGATTTGATATGTTGGACGGACTCAAGCCCTCATTATATCTAGGTTTTCGAGTCAATTTCGATCGGTTCTATATATATAAATATATGTTCATTAACGAGTGGAATTTCCCCATACATAATTGTTATTAAGGCCACGCTATTTGTGGACTTTAAAATCTCTCAAAAAGTCATAGAAACGCGTAGATAAAATAAATTTTTAAAAAATTGGGGTGAATACAAATTGGAGAAACCAACCCAATGGAAGATCATAGTGTTGAGCAAAGAGAAAAAAAGAAAAAGAAATATATATATCCAACAAACACATAGAGGACACATTATTACAAAACAAAAATTTAATAAATTCCAAAGCACTCGCAACTCTTGTCACACTCTTCCCTACATTCACCAAGTTTCATGGGTCCATCCCCTTCTTTATGCCTATTTAAGAAATGCACCACATCCATTACTTGAAGTATCCCACATTGCCATTAACGGACCCGCCATTAATGCAACAAGGCAACACTGGTGGTGCACACCTCTCGCTCCATCCTCCCAACCTTTTTGTCCTCGGGTAGATTCCTAGCTAGTTCTCCACACTTTTTTGGCAATTGCGCTCCCTTTTGCTGAACAAACTGAATGTTATATCCCACGCTCCCCAATCAACATGTTCATAGTAGGTGCACTTTTAGATTGCCACTCGAAGCATTGAATAGCTGCTATTGTATTTAGGCCTTTACAAAATTGAATTCCCCGGAGGTCACAAAAATATATACCTTTCATGTTGTGCCCCGTTTTCGTTCAACTCTCCTAGCTCCACAAGTGCAGACGGGAACACAGCTACCAGTCCAGCTCCATCATCTGCAAGACGAGGCAAGCAGTCATAGAGTTATCGGTGGAGTCACTGGTTTAGCCTTTTCAAGGTTTAAGAGCTTCCATGTATTCTTTAAAAATATTAATTTTTTATTTTATTTTAAAGAACAGATTTTAGTTTGACAACTTCCTTAAAGTGAAAAAATTAAAATACATAATTAAATTTATGTAAAAAATCAAATCTATTTTTTATATAAAAAATTGAACACTTTTTTATGTAAAAAATTGAACATGCACATTTAATAATTTTATTTTTTTATTTAACAAAATCAGTGTTGAGTCAACCACTGATTTTGTAAGGCTTATTCATCCCCCTCTTTACAATTTTCTTGAGAAGTAAAAAAGGCGAAGTGTTTCGTGTGGAAAAAGACTCCCAGAAAGAAAAATTTCTGTAGTTGTTTTAAAATTATGGTGTAAATAGGGAGAAAAACTTCGGTACCACTCCATATCAATTTAGGCCATTTGTAAAAAAAATTAAAAATTTTCCATATCAGTTCTATATTATCCTAATTATATATATATATATATATTTTTTTTTTTAATCCTTAAACACTTTTTTCTCGTATTTACCAAAAAAAAAACACTTTTTTCCTCTCGACCGATTCTCAACAGAGCCTCAAACTTTATCTTTTTTACCAAAAAAAATAAACGAGCCTCAAACTTTATCTCTCCAACCGCTTGTTGTCAATCCAATACCCTTTTGTCCATTTATTTTTCAAAAAATTTAGAGAAAAACGATGCAGAAAAATAGAATTTTATAACAGCCATATGAAAAAGCCTCCTGCAGTAATCAAGTCAATGTTTAATCTTGTACTTTTGTTCCTCTGCGTTTTTCTTTCGATTTCACCGTTGTTCTTTGCAGAAAATTCTCTGAGTTGGATCTTTTTAAAGCCTTCAACGAACAAATCTAAAAAATCAACAAGGGTTTTTTTTCCTATTCGGTGCTCTGTTTTTCATCTTCATTTTTTTCCTACAAAATTTGAAAAATAAATGGACATGTGGACAATTGGGTGTGGCAGAGAAAAGCCTTAAGTCTCTGTTGAGAATCGGTGGAGAGGGAAGCTATGTTTTAGGTTTTCAAAAAAATAAAAATATAAGAAAATAAAATATATCTAGGATGGTGTGAAACTGATGTGACAAATATTTGACAAATGACATGTAGTGGTATTTAAGTTTTTTTCAGAGTTAATTCAAGAGAGAATGAGCATTGCATGCTCCAAAAGATAAAAGAAAGAGAGAGAAAACTAGAGAGAGAATGGCAGCATCAATCCCAAGAAAAATAATCCTCTCCTCCTCTTATATACTCTTTCCTTTAAATACCTTCATTGGATGGTTGTGATGTAAAGATTTTAACCTTAATCATCTAATGACTTGTGGTACTAGAGGTAAATAGATAAGAATATTTATGCTGTCCACTGTCCAGTGGGACTTACCTTTTTTTTTGGTGAATGTCCCGTGGGACTTCCCTGGGGATATCCTTCTCTTATCCTCGCATGACTTTCACCTTTTAAGCCAGTCGTTTCTGCTTGACTGGGCCTAAGTGCAAGTATGACGCGTGGCATTACTCGATGACTTGGCCTTGCTCTAGCACAGTGTATTTTAGCTACTTGACCTTCATAATTCTAAAGGCCCAAGTCTGTTTAAGTCCATTTGGAAAAACTCCACAATAGTTCATACTATATCTATATATCTCAACCCGATCTCAGAACCTACCATTTCTCTGGGCCTTTACCGGTTTGCTATAGAAACTAAGATATTTTAACCAAGGTCTTTGTCTTTTTTCAATAAGCAATTCGGACTCGTAATAAATTCAAGGGGTTTTGAGAATTCTTGCTGCTGAGGCATCAAATTAACAAAGATTTTTGCTCTAAAACAAATCTAGAAGGTCCTTTGGAGTTACTGACCTCAGATTCTCGGGTTAACAAGCGGACCGCTAGCTTAGTTCTACAACTTAAAGCTCTACCAAATGAACGTTTCGTTAGCACCGTGTAGATAGAACCAAGTTACCATTTGCCAGGAGGCTTAAGCCTTCCAAACCCATGTTGGCCGTGCCTGCAGTTTGCCAAGCTAGCTACCGAGCCTTCTGCATCCGATAAGACTAAGTTGCCGTCGGAACCAAAAGATATATAGTGTGGCATTTTCACGCACGGGCTTGGAGGGGTGTTGTAGAAGCAGAGAGCGAATGGGAATTAATTTGGAGATTCGTAAGGCACGGTAATTGGATCCGTACTCAATCGAGTATTCTCCAAATTAATTATCCTTGGTTTATGTATGTGAAAGTCGTGTTGGGTGGAACAATCGCATAGATTATGTGAGGAAAAATTGCAAGTAGAAAAATAGTCAGGAATGGTGGTGAAATTAGTGAATCAGGTCCAACACAGACAGGAGGCTTTTTTGTTGGTCTTAATTTGTGTGCTCCTACAGAATATGCAAATGGAATATGAACATTTATAAGGAATTGGTCATCCATAAGTACAATAAAATATGAAAATGTAAGAAAAACTTTAACCTCTTTTCGAATTTTAAATTGTTTATTTTGTTGTTATTTCTAGGCTTTTCTACTTTAATTGTGTTAAAGATTCGCTGTTTGTTAAAGTTTCTGGAAGCAGTAAATTTTTTATATGATGGGAAATATTAGCAACTTTTTAGGCTCTTAGAAACTCCCTGGAACTTGTAAACACGATATAATTGGTGTAAACCTTAGGTGAAAATCATAACAAAATGGAGGTTCATTGGCAAAAGGATTAAAGGTTCAATGGACTTTCAAAATCTCAAGTGACAAACTAATTAATTAAGTTTGAGGGCTATTCATATTGCCCGATCATGACCGACAAAATATGTCATATTGTTTAGCTATAATGTCGGATCAGGTTGCTAAGTAGAATGATGAAAATATTGATACCTAAAGAAATATTGTAGATTAAAATACAGAAATATCAATAAAAAATTTAAAATAAATGATAAAAATTTATAAAAAAGTATAAAAAATTTTAATAAAATTTTATAATATGCTTATTTATTAAATATTTGATTAATTTAACTATAAAAATTAAAAAAATATTGAGTACAAATTATATTTTTTATAATCAAGAAATTTATAATACTTGTTGATACTAAAAATAATATTATTATTAAATAATAAATTATTCAGTAATTAGAATAATCATAAAATGCAAATAAATATTTACTTAAATATGATTCAATATCATATAGAATTTTTTGGCCATTGAAATTTTCACTATCGTATTCAAAGAAATATTGATCAAAAAACTTATTTCCTTGATAGCTTTACATGTAATTATTAATATATCAACCATATTGATCTAATGGTACATGTAATTGTTAAAATTGCTATTGTTGTGTTGTACACTAAAAGTCTATATTTTTCTTTTGTACAATACTTTCTAAAGGACAAAACTCATTCATGTTGTACTACAAGTTTATTACAATATAACAAATTGAAAACAATGATTAAGCAATTAAAAAAATGAAAATAATTAATGTAAAATAATGATTACAATTTAAAAACAAACAGAAAAATATTATAATTTAAAAAATATATACGTATGTTGTATTGGTACGTAATATTTGCATGCATATTGCTTTAAAAAAAATATTTAAAAATATTGTAATTTTTACATTTTAAAAAATTCATAATATTTTTAAATTTTAAAAAAAATTAATGAATATTTTCAAAAAATTTATGAAAATTTCCACTAATATTTGGAAAATTTCTATGAAAAATATGAAAATTTTGACTAAATTATAAAGGAATTAACATAAAAGTTTTAATGAAAATATTGTAAGAATATTAAAAAAATATCATAAATTTGGACAAAAATTATGAAAATTATAACCGTACTTTTTTTTGGGTCAATAGCTTTTCTATGTTATGGAAAAAACAAAATTGCCATGATATTTTGTAGAAATTTTTAATTTTTTCATCAATGGTTACGTGTTAAAAATAAAATTTAATTTCACCAAAAAAAAAAACGACATTCAGTAGCCTTGTTCATGAGAAAATTTTCACAATGAGATCTTCCAATAAATTGAAATTTAATTTTTGAGCTATGGTCAAAAATTTGTTAGACTTAAATTTTATTTTAAAAATTAAGTTTTTTTTTTTTTAATCCTAACACATAAATGATTAAAAAAATTACTCTTATTTAAAAAATAATTGGGGAAAGAGAGAGTTAGAAAATAAAGATAATGTCCTAAACCTTATATAAAAAATAATTGAATGTATATAAATTTATAGTAAAATAATAAATCTACCAATAAAAATAAGTCATATATAAAAAAAAATTTAAAAGGTAATTGGTTTGGTTTGGATCGGTTGTATCGGTTTTTTATCTTAGTAATCGAATAAATCTGATCCAATGGTCGGTTTTGAAAATTCAAAACCGATCCAAACAAATTGAATTGGATTTGATCGGTTGGTCGATTTTTTTGTACATTCCTACTTAACACCCATCCATAAGTAAGTAATATTGGTTTATAAGTGCATAACATTATCCATAATAAATAACATTAGTTTATAATTTATTAACACTAGTTTATAAGTGAATAACATTGATTCATAAATGAAAAATATATTTATAATGAATATCATTAGTCTATTAAGTGATTAACATTTGATCCATTAATATTTAACATAAAAAATCTCAATAATGTGACCTTTATTAGAGTGTTTCATTGTAAACGGATCATGTTCATGAACACTTGAAAGTTTTATTTATTCATTATTTGTTATTGCATCAATTTAATAAGAACTGAATGTTTTGGGCTGTTTGGTGGGACTGTCAACAATCAATTGCACTCCAACTCAACCGCATCGTCTATGTTTTGACATATCCTCTCCATCTATTTTTAATTTTATGAGAATTATTATCTAATGTCCATGTTCTACTAAAGCCTAACAAAAGTAGCTCTCTCAGCACGCAATACAAGTTTTCGAAAAAACCAATAAGCCCATGATTTTTCTAAGTTGCTGTCCAATTACGTACTAAACCTTATTATTCAAACAATGTAAAAAATGACCAAATAATGATTAGTATATAATCTAATGGTAAATAGCATACACGATAATATTTTCGAATCTCTCCACCCCAGTATAAAAAGTAATATAATAAAATAAAAAATCCTATTCCTTTGTAGCCAAATTCCTACTAGGTTAAAGAAAATATTATTTTATTAAAACTAGAAACTACATAGAGAAATATGCTTACTTTATTAGCTTAATTATTCCTTGCTTTCATATTCATTCTTCGAGAAACATTCAAAACCTTGAGCTTCATGTTCATAATCCAACCCCAAAAATTAAGTAGGAGCTTTTTTTGTTTTTGTTTTGGTAAACAAATAAAAGGAACTTCATATATGATTTAGCCCAGCCCAAAATATAAGCCGAACAAAAATCATAAATTTGGTACAATAAATTTAGTTTCGTACATTTTTTATTTTTATTTTTTATTTTTTTGGTTTTTGTTTTTGTTTTTTTCTCAGAACAAGTAATATATTGTCAACAACTTGCAGTCTATCTGTTGTATTTGTCCAGTAAATGCATATGCATGTCTGGTAGCTGTAGCCTAATGAATTCATGTGTACATGTGCATCAGAAATCTATACTATGCTATTGTTACTGAATGAATTATTTGGTAAACTGATTGCATTAAAAGCACACAAAAAGGCCACCAACCGATTGAATTATTTGGTAGAATTGAAAAATGAATATATCAAATTTGTTATATTAAAAAAAATGGTTTAGTACCTAAATTTCTATGGAAAATAAATGAGTTTTATATAGATGTTGTTTGATAACTCAGTTATTTTTTGTATTGGTTTTTGTTTTTGTTTTTTAAAACAATTAAAAATTAAAAATGCGTTTCATAACTATTTAAAAAAAAAAACAAAAAATATAACCATTTTTATTTTTTTTAAAGGAAAAGGGTAAAAATGTCATTGTTATTTTTCAGTTTTCTTGCTCCTTAATAGTGCCAAAACACAATACAGCTCGAACCATGCCTAAACTTGGGAGCACCTATATGGGTTCAGAACATGGGACCGTCCAAATGCAGCTGGAACTTGGGACCACCTGAACAGGTCTGGTAGCCAAGACGACCCGATCGAAGCCTAGACCACGAAATGTTCGGACAGGCTAGGACCATGGACCGACTTGACAGGGGCGGGACCATGGATTGTCCAATTGGGGCCTCAAAATTAGAATAGCCTAGTCGAGGCTGAAACTTGGAATATGCTTGATGAGGCTCGAACCTTAGATCCCTTGGATGGGGCCAGGAAACTGAGACCAGCCGGATGTGGTCAGGACCATGGACTGCCTGGTCCAGGCTGAAACTTAATAATGCCCGAACAAATCCAGTACCTCAGGACCATCCAATTGAGACCGAAACCTAGGAAGTCAGATCACTTGGACGGGGCTAGGACTTTATACCACTTGGTCAAGACTGATACTCGAGACCTCCTGGTCGAGGCCAAAACCTAGATTGTCCAGATTGCTTTGACGGGGCTGGGACCCCAAATCACTTGGTAGAAGCTAGGACCTAAGATCTGAGATCTCCTTGTTGAGGCTGGGACCGGATTGAAACTAAAGACTGCTCAGACATAGCCAATACTTGGGACTGCCTAGATGTGTCCAGGACTACGAATTGCTCAGATTGGGCTGGAATCGAGACCACCCAGTTGAGGCCAGAACCACAGATCATCTTTCAGGGTTAGGGTCGAAACTAAAGACCTTCGGACGGTGCCAAAACCACAGACCACCCGGTCAAGGCAAAAACCCAAGACTGCCCGGGTGGCGATGGGATCTCGAACGACCTGGTAGTGGCCAGGACCCATGACCTCCTGAACAGGATTGGGATCTCAGTCCACTGAGAAAGGGTCGGGACCTCAGAGTGCCTGCACTATCCAAACGGGACTGTTAGGTGGCACAAAGACATGGGATCCCTATATGTTTACCAAACAAGTTTTTTTTTTTCATAAAAATAAAAACTAAAAATGGTTGTTGTTTTTCATTTTTATTTTTAAAAAAAAGCCATACACCAAATATCATAAATAAAAACTAAAAACCATAAATTATAAACAAAAATTTTAAACAAAAAATAAAAACTGAATGCATTACTAATTAGACTTTTAGACATTATTGCTCTAAATTACTCGAATCTCTAGTGTTTTTGTGGATCAATTAGTTTCCACTTCTTAATAGTTTGCAAACCAATTAATTGCATCCAATATTTATTGTCTTGCTTTGCCAAATGGAGCTTCAATGTAAATACCACATTTTATCTTTGGAACAACTTAGTTAGCAATGGTTATGGTGATACCTCCCGAATCCTAAGTCCGAAGCGTGGTGATGGAAATCCACGTTTGGTACCTTGGATTAACCCCCAAATCTAAAGTTTTATAATTCACCACCCTTTGCTGGATCACATTCCAACAGGACACATATGCATATTTATAGTCAGTCAATCAAGTCTGCCCACTCTACTGGCTTATAAACTATTATGGTTAATTTGACACCATTTGTATCGATCTGCTGTCCTATTGGATATTTTTCAATAGTGTTAGCCAAGTTTCTTTTTGGATTCTAACTCCACCTTCTATACCACACTAGGATATAATTTGTATCTACTGTTGGATTTTATATGCGAATTCCCTTAAATTCAAAATTCTACAAAACCTAAAATATCCCTTATTTTTAATTTTTCCTCACTATTTATTTTCTTTCTTTCTTTTTTACTCCTTTTTTTCTTTCTTTCCTCTCCATTGTGATTTTTCTAATCTACCCTCCGAAAACCCTAAGATGGCATAAGCAACTGTAATGTCGATGTCTAAATTTCAATGGACGAATGATAGTTGATTGGGTAAAGAATTTCCTAGTTGCTTTTCGATAAAATGGGGTTGCTGGCAGGAGCATGAGAATGTCATTCTACAATTTGAGAAAGTTGGAAATGATGTATATACCATGGACTACCAGTATCCCATCTTTGCGTTTCTGGCGATTGCTATACACCTCAACATCTTTGACACCAAAATAGCTTGTGAATGACTACCAATAATGTCTTTTTTACACCTTCCTCTATGTTTTCTCAGGCAGGGTAGGGTACCCTATTTGAAAAAAAAAATGTAGTAGTAAGAAAAAAAAAATACAAGAAAACTACTTCGTCCACGTCTGATAGGTGGGGTAGTTTTCAGGCAGAGGCAAAGTACCACGTTTGAAAAAAATGGGATAGTGAGGGTTGAGATCAGAAAAAAAAAGAACGCTAACCCTGTCAGCTCTTCAATCATTGCACCAAATTAGGATTCCAATTTGGTGTAAGTGCTTCGGTCTATTGGAGGTGACAAAGAATATGAAGAAAAAGAAAAATGAAGGAATCGAAATAAACTTTTGCGTACACGTGGTTGATAGTATGAACAATGATGCCATAAATCAATTATAAATACAAAAATTGATAAGTAGATTATGAGATAATAAATATAAATGGGTCAAATTAATTATCTCAACTAGATTTCATGTTATTTAAAAACATATATCAATATACCATTTATTGTAGTATGAGTTTCTGCTATTGATTTTTAATTGTTATAAATTTTACAAAACAATAAATATGATTATAGAGACCATTACAAAATTAACCTCTCAACCTTTTGAAATATAATAGGTTCATCCAAAAATAAAAAATAAATTTATTTGATGAAATTCATTATAATTAATTAAATTATGTGTCTAATTTTATTATTAAAACATTAAAACTCAGTTAGTGAATTAACTTAATTATATTCAGTCCATATAATTATTGAAATGACACATTTTTTGTTGTTTAAATATGAATTTGGTTTTGTTTTGTTTAACTCAAGCCTTGAAATAGTTTTTGTTTGGTGAAATCTTGGCATATGGGTTTAGTGGAATCGAACGGGCTATCCGAACGTTAGGCGGAAGAATTTTTTGTGGGCATTTTAATGATAGGAATATTTTCGAAAAGCCATGAATAAACAATAAATATAGACAAAATTATAAATTTTTGAGAAAAACTGATAGTGCCATGTCATCATTTATTATTTTTATTAATAAAGTGTAATAGAATTTAATTATCTTTAATTACGCACTACATCGTACACGATGATAAATAAAAATATATAAATTTTATAAAATATTTAATGAATATTTATTTATAAATAATATATTGTGTTATATATAAATTTTTACTCCAACACAAGTTTTGGGTTTCAGTAGAAAAAATAAAACAGTAAAAATTTGAAGCTCAATTATAGAGTGATCCAAAGCTAATAGGTGGGTTTATTACCAAAAAGAAAACAAAAACAGCTAATGGGTAGCATCATTTATGGAAGATCGTGTTTTATTTATTTTTTGGTTAAAAATTATGGAAGATAGTGTTCTGACTTCTAAGTCCGGACCATTACATACTTAAATTTCGTGAGGGCTCGTCACAACTCACACCTTGGAGTGTGCACTACATAAATTCTTTCCCCTTGCTCATCATGTGACTAAGTGCCATGCATTTATTGTTATCAGTTCCCCACAGGGCAAAGGCCCAACTTTTTTTCTTTTTTTTACCTCCAATTCACCTTTATTATTTCTAGGGCTCTAATATTTATTGTCTATCTTATTTTTGAGAGAGCTTGGATCGTCTGCTTATTTGGTTTCTTATTGAAGTACTGTTTGATAAATTATTTATTTTTATTTTAAGTATTTTTTAAAAATTATCTAAATATTTTTAAAAATAATTTTTAAGCTTTAAAATTATTTATGACATTTAAAAAGTTATGTTGACCAGAGTCAAAATTATCCATTTCTATAATTTTATAATACCCACTGCTCTACTATTTGTTTAAGGATGACGGTTGTGGCACGTTTGGATTCAATATTTTATTTCATTCTACCATGTTGATTATTTTTAGTTGTTTATGGTTGAAATTCTTTTAATAAGTTGTTTATTTTAAAAAAAATATTTTGAAACAAATAACAATATACAGATTGCGTTTATTATAATCGCTTTCAAACGGACAAATTGAGATTACTCATATTGTATTGTTGGTTACACTAGTTTGGTAGTATATGAAAGAAAATGGGTTTAGAGTGCCTTGGTGGCAATAGTATTGTTGACAGCAGTTTTAAGTAAATTTAGGTAAATATAGTTTGGTAATTATTTGTCCTTATTAGGAGTGCAAGAAGACTCACATTACGAAATCTCAAATTTGCATTGTTTTGGGTGAAGTAAAAGCTAACAAAGATTCATTAAGAAATTTTCATAAAAAAAAAAAGATTTATTAAGAAATAAAAAATAAAAAAAAACTAACTGAGATTCTAGATTGCTGACAGGGTCAAACCTACTCCAGATCAGATGGTGGCCTTATTTTTATGTGGTTATACTATTGGACAGGAATCTAATGAGGTAATCTTTTGCCCCATTAGGATCTTTTTTAATTAAGTTTTGGGAACCTCAAATTACAACTATCTCGATTAAGCAATTATTGATGGATGGGAGATTAACTTCTGCAATGAAGAAATAATTAGACTATTATCCAAAAAAAAAAGGAAATAATTAGACATAATATAATACAATCAACCCCTCTCTCTCTCTCTCTTCCCCTCTGTGGAAGCAAGGATTTGTTTATTTTAACCGTTGCAATCTCAAATTCATCAAAAAAAAAAAAGAAAAAAAAAAGAGAGAAGAAACTGTTGCAATCTCATCCTTGGGAAAAAAAAATTAATAATGTGGTAAATGTTAGACTTTTTAAGTAACTTCTTTTGGACCAACTTTATAGATAAACTTTTTAAGGAACTGGTTTGGAAGAAGTTACAGTTTTGACATTGCATGGACCCTGAAATAAATTGTATTCGTACTATTTTCTCTTACAAAATTTTCAAATTGTTTATTTTGGTTTGGAACTGCAATGCTATTCAATTACTAAAACCATAAAAAAAATATCCATACATATTACATATATATATAAATGTTAGGTGGTTTGATCCAGGATTAAAAGATAAATCGGTTAAAATCTTTACTTTTAACTAAATGGACTAATGACTAAGTAAATTTATCGGAAGTCTTATTCATTTGTAACTTGATCTGTGTAGATAAATTTATCATTTAAAATTACAAAAAATACTATTTTAACATTTTTTATTCAAAACAAAAAAATTAAGTGGTCTTCATAAAATTATAAAAATAAAAATAAAGAATAATGGTCAACTAAAATTATTGGGTCAGAGTAGCTGCTGCCTCAATCGTCATTGATGTCAAAAATTCAGATAGTTATGAATTTATCATTTTTATTATTGCTATTATTATTTTTGATACTAAATAAAAATTGCCTAACTCCTCCAATTTTATCCATATTCAGGAAAACATCACTGCCTTTAAAACCCATTGCTCATTTTGAATCACAATAATTTGACACACATTACAGAATGAAAAAATCGAAAATATTATTAAAGAGAAAAAGAAAAAAAAAAAAAAAGAATCCAAATTAATTCAAGCTGTAATGGTTTCCCAATTTTAACCAAAAAGTCCAGACAAATTCCCAAAAAGTGATGGGCACCATGTTCCCCACCGGTGCCAACCTCGGAACCAAAACCAGCTAAAAAATATATATATATATTTTTTTCCAAATCCAAACATGGAGGTCAATCCAGTAATTTCGATATGCCCCAAATGAAACTATACGAGCAATGATTTTCTTCCATTCGGGAATGGCTTGTGGAGTTGGCAATGTCTTAGCCCTTACTCTCAGATACTCTCTTCCTCGGCAGTTAAGCTGCTCCAATCTCCCCCACCTACTCTCTTTCTCTCTCTACCTAGAAACAAAAACACAATCTCTTCCTTTTCTCTCTCCTAATTTCTTCATTTATTGACTGACTAGCATTCGTTTCGTTCATTCATTCATTCATATCATCCATGTATTTTCACTGCTTCTACAGAGCAGTTTCACGAAAATTCTAGAGAGAGAAAGATAGAGAGAGAGATGCCTCTGGTGAGGTTCCAGGTAAGGAACGAGTACGGCCTAGGTCAGCCGGAGCTTTACAAAGAGGCCAACAAAGAAGATCCTAAAGCTGTGCTCGATGGTGTGGCCGTTTCTGGCCTCGTCGGGATCTTGCGCCAATTAGGCGATCTCGCTGAGTATGTTTTTGCTTTTTCAATTTTCGAACATGCATTTTATTTTTCCGTTTGATTTGGTTTTTCCTTGTGGTCAAAATGTCGCAGCCTTTGGTTCCATTAGAAAACAATGAAGCAGCTGTTTCAATTTTGTTATTTATTGGAAAATGGTTCATCCTCTTTTGTGTGGTTATAAGGTCCTAGAGTTTATATATATTATATATATTTATTGTCTACGATTTTCTGTGGAAAGCTTGAAGTGAAAGGTGAACCATGACATGGATGTTTATTGTATAGTTTCAGAATTAAAATTTTGTCTTGAACTTAATTTATTCTAAGAAGAATTCATTTTTATCGATTTACTTAAAATTTTGTCTTCACTGAGCTTCAGGAAGTTTATATTTGCTGTAATTGCTGGTTTAGTGGTTTAAAAAAGCTGGCAAATGTTATTGCTGATAAATTTGTGTGCCAAATTGTCCTGTGCTACTGAGAGCTGTACAATTGTTGGGTTTTTGCTTGCTCTTTGGCATTCCATGGAGGTTGCAATCTATGCGATTCTGCCTCTAAGGGTTTCCCATCTGGTTCTTGGATTGGATAAAAAATTAAAAGAACGATGCATACAAATAGCTCTCTTTCTAATGCATTTTTGGATTCCCAAACTAGCAAATATTTCATGGACTGTGATTGGTGTAGTGTTTTTGCTTAAGTATGAAATATATAACTTGTAGAATGTGATGTCACAAAGTTTATATCCACTGTATTTGGATTGATAGCTCATGACATGTGCATAGATCACTTGGCACTTGGCAGTAATATTGTGGGCCTCCTTCCATTCCAGGAAGGGCTCAATTTGGCGTTTTCTTGTATTAAAACAAGGTAACTCTGTGTAGTAATATGGTGCCTTCTAAGATACTAGCAACATTGAATTGCTGATTTTTCAATCTGTCATTGGGTTACTATCTAATGACCATTACCGAATGACTTTGGTGGCCCTTGTTGGAGCTACAAGTTCCAATTTTTCTTCATGGAGACATTATCTGTTGTCTAGTCCTCAGTGCTGTAGATAGTTTATAGGTACTAATCCATGAGATTTAGTTCCTTATCATTGACATAAATATGGGTATTATCCTGTTCTTTTTTGCTATAAAAGAAGTTGCAAAAGAGACATGAATTTGGCGATGTCCAGTTCTTGTTGAACGGGATACGCAACAAAGTCTGCCTATATGAGAGATCCATTGGTTCTGTATAACATTGACATCAGGACTGAATGGGTCTACATAAGCTTAAGATCTGTTTGTTTTGATATAATATTATCAAATGTGCTCGATTTAATTTTCTTATCATTGGTCATGTTTTTTTCGAAGTATTACAATTGACCAAGTTTATCTCCTTAAATATGGGAGGCATGACAAAACTATGGGGAGAACATAAAATGTGGGGCTAATTAAAAGATGTAAAATTACTTGTGCCAAAAGTAACAGCAATTTATTGTATGAGAGTTTTTGGCATAGAACAAATCTAAGTCAAAATCAATTTACTCCAATATGGAAAATGCTAATTTACAAAAGATAATTTCATTGGAGTCTTCAAGTTGAAATGAATGGAGCAGTTGCAAGATCAAATTAGCTAAACATTTTGTTTTTGGTTTGCAGGTTTGCAGCTGAGGTTTTCCATGGCTTGCAGGAGCAAGTAATAACTACAGCTTCAAGAAGCCATAAGCTGATGGTTCGTGTACAGTACATTGAAGCTGCACTTCCTCCCCTTGAGAAGGTTGTCCTGGCACAAACTAGCCACATACATTTTGCTTACACAGCTGGTATGACTTTTATACCTGTGCCATATCTAGATGTCTATCTACATATGTAAATGATTGAAATTTCATATTAAGTAGGTTTCTTTCTACAAATTTGCTTAGTGATCTTTAGTATTTGTTGAGAGAATGCTTTGGTTCAACACAAATTTGTACAAGCATATTATGAGGAATGAGATATGTATGAACTAAATTATCTATAATTCATTAGTCCTTTTTCATTATTAATCTGATGGTTATTGTATCATTTTCATTTCTATTTGGGATCAATAACATCTTCACAAACATAAGCATGAGTATAAGGTGATCTAAGTGTGGTTCTGTCATAAATGACTATTCAGTATCGATTAAATAACAAGATAATCCACTTCATTTGGGGACAATACTATGGAAGTTCAGGGTAATGATTAAAATAATCAGATTTTTGAATATGTGGCTACCCTCTAAGATTATTTTAGGTTAAGCAGTTGGAGTCCAGTCAAACATTAGCAAAAAATTAAGCGATACCTAATCTGAGTTGGTGAGACCGAAATTAGAACTAGATTTAGATTACTTAAACTGACTGTTTTGACTACAATGAACACATAAAATTGGCTCATGTTGGATTCCAAATTTGTTTCTTGTAAATCTAAGAACTCAAGGAAGTTAGAGGCTGCATGACATGTGAGAAAACTATATTTGAGAAGCTTGAGCCATGTTCTAAAATATGGCATTATGTTTCAGTTGTGGAAAGCTGATAAAATGATTTTTAAGCAAGGAAACTGGTATTGCATAGTTGATGTACTGCTTCATTACCATCTCGTGAAATAAAGTGTGTTTCATAGACTAGAGCTCCTGGAAGGATTTATGTAGTCTGGAAATTATCTCTAATGATATGGTTCTAACCACGAAATGCAACCTAATCTTCTCTGTTCCCGTTATAGGGTCATATTTCTTTTGAACAGTGAATTAAGTCCATATATCAGTATTTGTTGTAGGAAAGTGGTTGTGGCTCTGAATGTTGACTGCCTAACTTTTAACTTCTCATTGACTAACTTTTTTCTTTGTTCTTGATTTTGGTGATCATTATCCTGTACAGTCAACATTCTGCTGCACCATGTTAATATTTTTGACAATTCAAATCCTTTATGAAAGCAGTTGCTTTGCAGGTTTGGAGTGGCATCCTCGTATAAGAAACGAAAGAAATCACTTCATCTACAATGACTTGCCTCGTTTTATTATGGACTCTTATGAAGAATGCCGTGATCCTCCACGTTTACACGTTCTTGACAAGTATCATTTTCTGTTCCATAAATTCTGTTTTTCTTTTCTGAAAAGACAATTATGGCCAAGAGATGAAGTTTAAAATTCTATCCTAACTACTTGATGGAATCTTCTATTTTACCATTCAGATTTGATACTGGTGGACCAGGATCTTGTTTAAAGAGATATTCAGATCCAACCTTCTTTAAAAAAGCATCAGCTACCTCTGATGAAGCAAATGCTGAGAAAATCCAAAGAGATAGGAAGGCTCGAAGAATCAAGGTATGAACAGACATGTTGAAGATACTAACAATTGAAATTTGGTCGTCTTTCAAACTCAGCAGCATCTATTTACTAGTGTACCCTCTAAATGTCAATGAAGCAGTTTGCTTCTCATTCACAATCCAAGAATAAACATATGTATTTTGATTTGGAAAAAAAGGAGATACATAGAGCTTTACAGAAAATGAATTTCGCTATATTTTTAGTGGTGTACCCTCCAAGAGTGTCAATTATGTAACAAGCCCAAACTAGGCTGATGAGGTCCACAGACAGAAGCTAAAAATTAAGTCTCAAATCTTAAAAACAAAATTTCCTTTTTTGGGCTTTATACTGAAACGAATTTATTTTTTTCTTCTCATATGTATTATTTTCGAGGAATCTGACTCTTTAAACATATGCAGGCATAATTACATTCATTGCCTAGAATCTAGGGGTATAGTGACCTGTGACATAAACATCTTTAGATAAGAGCTTAGATTTCTTCATACATTCTCGTAGAATATGCATTTGGTATTACAAAATAGAACCTCTGTTATTTGGAAATGGAAGTTTTTCTCAATTAAAATGTTGAAATGGACAGAAAAAGAGATCATCAAAACGGAATGGAGAGGTATCTTCTAGTGCATCAATATCCAACATTCACAATTCCAGGTGATTCATCCATAGATAGATTTGACTTTTAATTCATTGCCATCTTTGATTTAATGGAGCTGAAAGCTTATGACTTTTGGCTATGCAGCATGCAGTATATCTCTCCTATTGCTGATGGACGAAGCTCTCCTTCTCAAACTGCCTCTACAGTTGACATGGCATCAAAATATGATCTCGGAAACCATTCAAATTCTTTTGATTCAAGAACTGAGTCAGGATATATTGAATGTGTTTTCCATCAAAGTTTCTCGAAGCAAGCTGATGAACAAGAATCTAAGGAAATTTCCTCTTCTAAATTGTTGCAACATAATGATAATCTTGATTCATTATTACCTAATGATTATGTGGGGTTTGTAGATGATAACTTCCCACGTAGTTCACTACTGGAGCAAGTTACCTCTGGTTCATTTTGTGTTACCTGGGATGAGAAGGCAGAAATAATGGAGACCAATGTGCAAGACAGTGGTGTAGATGAAAGTGAAACTCCAGATATGCTTCTATACAATTCAAACACAGATGCACAAGGAGTGGTAGCTGGGAACATTAGAATTGGTGAACAAATGGATGTCTGCCATGGTGCTGCTGAAGATAACATTCTGGAATCAATCTCCAGTAGGAACCAGATTGAAGAAATTGAAAGTGAAACAGACAATTACATGGATGCTCTTAACACAATTGATTCAGAATCTGAAAATGATCTTGATTGTCAGACGAAACGAGAGGTGGAGCAATTTGCTTCCATTGTTGATAGTGAAGGAAACAATGAAATGCATGAGCTTAGCATGCACATCGAGGACCATAAGCCTCCAACATTTGAATCTCAGACTGCATCCTACATTTCCTCTAACGAAGAAATGACCTCAGATCTACTGAACTCAGTTTCTTCAGAGTGTGTTGCCGTTGAGCATGAGCTTAGCGTGCACTACAATGACCATAAATCTCCAACATTTGAATCTCAGAATGCATCCTGCATTTCCTCTAACAAAGAAATGACCTCAGATATACTGAACTCAGTTTCTTCTGAGAGTGTTGCCTTTGAGAATGAGTGTAGCATGCGCTACAAGGACCACAAACCTCCAACATTTGAATCTCAGACTGCAACCTACATTTCCTCTGACAAAGAAACGACCTCAGATCTACTGAACTTAATTTCTTCACAAAGTGTTGCCTGTGAGAATGAGCTCAGCATGTGCTACAAGGACCATAAACCTCCAACATTTGAAACCCAAACTGCGACCTGCATTTCCTCTGACAAAGAAATGACCTCAGATCTACTGAACTCAATTTCTTCCCAGAGTGTTGCCTGTGAGCAGATGCCTGTATCTGACATGTCCTTGAACAAAGAAATTCCCTTTGATCTATCCAACTCATTGAGCTTGGAAAATCAGCCCCGTGAATTGATGTTTCAGAAAGCTGGAGGATCTTTGAATTCAGACTGTTCTGTAGGCACTGGCAGAATTGATGACATTTCTGATGGTCTGAAACTAGAATCTGTTACTGGTAATAGTGTAAAGTTAGCATCTGTTATTGGTGATGGTTCACAATTAGAATCTGTGATTGGTGATCCATCATCATCTGCATCTGAAACTACTGATGAACGAGATCCATCAGGGGATAAGACCATTAGCAGTTCTTGTGAGTCTCAAGAATCTTCTGCTGACATATCCAGCAATCATTCTGTGAAAATCTGGACTAACGGTTTCCTGTTAGGACTTGAGCCATCAAAGCCTTCTGATTTTACCATGTCAAGGGCTGTAACTCAGGATTTGCTTAATAGAAGTAAAGCTGAGACAATTGATACTTACATGCTTAAGGGTGAGGAGAATGGAGGGGGGGAAATTAATAGTTTGACAGAAAACATTGTGAGCAATGAAAAAAATGCCAGTTCTATTCATTCCACATCATGCCCAGGTGACCAAGAAGATGGTATCTCCACTATGAAAACATCTCATGTTTTTTCCCCCACATATCTGGATCCCAAGAATGGAGATTTTGATGATACTCATACGCATAATGGATACAGTAATGTCAGTGATAAGCATGCAAAAGAAATTGGCGTACTTAAACCTGTAGCAGCGCTTCAAGTGGCCCATGATATCAATTCCACTTCTACCGAGGCCAATAAGGAGAATGATGAAACCTCATCTTTGGTTTTTGGACTCAGCCGCAGGTTACTTTCAAATGGTTTTGGTAGAAACATTTCACATGCCAATGGTGAAAAAGGTGAACCAGCTAATTCTTGGACCAGTGTATTGGAGCAGAAAAGTGAGCT
Organism: Ochetophila trinervis; assembly: GCA_003254975.1. NCBI lineage: Eukaryota > Viridiplantae > Streptophyta > Magnoliopsida > Rosales > Rhamnaceae > Ochetophila > Ochetophila trinervis. Next base: position 46,900 of record QANX01007351.1, read on the forward strand.
CCATGGGCTTCCTGAAAGAGCATTCAAAGAGCAGTTTGGATTTGGATCTGCTTTGGATTTACTTACTTCTTCACCGCCACTTGGACATATGAAAATATCTTTCCATCCTATAGATGACTTTGAAACTTCCAAATTAAAGCTGAAATTTTCAGATGGAAGCCAAAGCCATGAAAGCACAAGAGATATGTTTCCATCATTTCAATTGATCCCAGAGTCTGCTATTCCTGTGGATGACTTCGGTTCTGATTCCGATGATGACACATTCTGTAGATCATCTCCTTCTATGTCAGATGATTGCCTTAGCCATCACTCTGACTCAAATTCTGAGCAGTGGGAATCTAGAGAATCTTCTGAAAGGAAGGATGAAATATATTCTGCTTTACGTGGGATATCATCAACAGAATGCATTTCAAGCTTTATGGAACTTGGTGGAATCAAACAAGTGAACTCTGGGAATGGTGTAGAAGCTTCTATATCTGACCCTATACTTGATTTTCCTAATTTTGATACTGTGAAACCTGCACTTCAGCAAGAAACAAAAAATGATTCTGATCCAAAGATTCACCTCTATTTGAGTCCTGGGGAAACTCCAGCACCACCACCTCTACCTCCAGTGCAGTGGTGTGTTTCCAAACCTCATTTGAATGTGAGAGAAGGCAAACAAGATGTTGCTTCTGATGCTTTTGATCATGCGTTTGGAGCGGAACTTTTGGGGTCTACCGCCTTCCAGCAACCTAAGCTAGCCCAAGCAAAGCAAGAACAAACTAACGAGGAGCCATTTTTAGCTAAACCAAAACTCAAGGTAGTAGAGTTGTACAATCCCTATTTTAATAAAATAATAATAATCTTCTTAAGATAAAATAGTTATTCAACAAACATAGCTGGAAATCAAGGAATTCTTTGTTTAGCAGCTTGATAAGCAGAAAAAAGAAGCTAATGAGGCTCTAAATGGCAAGGACATGGATGACAGGGGAGATTTCTTACAGCAAATTATAGCAAAGGTGAGTAACCACTTTGTTGTAACATTCAAGTGAACATGTGACCATTTTCTGTTACTTTTAAGAGTGTTTCTGTCTGTTACTTTTAAGCGTGTTTCTGTCTATTTGAACATAAAATATGTGTTTGTAATTTTTCTAACGTGTTATGCAGGCATAATGCTTCTAATACTCCCAACTATTAGTGTCATGGAGGTCTTCAAACGCGATGACTAACATTATGTTTTAGTCGTGTTTTCATTTATTTATCACTTTTTCAGGATAAAACGTTTTGTTTACAATAACCTTGTTAAATAAAATAGCTATTCTAATCAGAGTTACTGAAAAAATAGATTCTGTATATATTCAACTTAGCTGACTAGTTCTGCACATCGTTTGGTCCTTCCAGTCTTTCAGTCTCAGACGCACAGTGACAGAAAAGTCAACAACTACACCTGGACCAGCTGCCAATGTCAAGGTCACTGCAATTTTGGAGAAAGCAAATGCCATTCGCCAGGTTCCTGATTCTCCTGTTTTTCTGTTCTTCCCTTTAATCTCAGTATGAAATTTTCTTTTGTCATGTTTCGCACCATCAAATTCACAATTGAGTTGCTTGTTAGGCTGTTGGGAGTGATGATGGTGAAAATGATGACAACTGGAGTGACACTTAAAATTCTGATGGACTTGATTGTCGGCTCATTAAAAATAATCCTCTTGTTACTTGGAGTTCACAGAGATGGTGGAGGCTATGTTGTAAATGTGAATAATTCAAGTTTCTTTGTAAATTAAGCATAGGGCTAATCTTTTTATTCCATTTCAGTTTTTTGATTGTTTTCTTAAGTAATTAAGTTTGTTGGCAAGGAAGATATAAAATGTTAGGTTGAGCATGATGTAGTTTACATATTTTGAGGCAGTTATTTGCATATACTGCCATGATGCCTTAAAATATGGTTATTACATGAATCAGGTTTTAATTTTTTTTTGTAATTTATTGTTTATTTTCTTGTTCCAATTATTTTTGTGATGCAAGTCATAGAATATAAATTTATAAAATGCTGTGATTGCTGTCCCTTTACATTGTTTTGGGTAGTGGCAAAATGATGAAATGAAAAAGGAGAAGGAAGTGGACGGAGGGAGGAGAGAAAAAGCAAGGGAAAAATAGACTTTGTTGGACAAAAAAGTAAAATGCAAGAGCTAATACTTTAAAATTAAAGAAACTTAACGGAATTTCATTTTTGTTCGTAGTACTAAATTTTTTCATCTTTATTCCAATAATTCACTACAGGATTTTCTACAAAAAAATTTTCCAACGCAAAAGAATAAGAAAAAAAGAAAAAAAAGACAAACATTGTCTTTTAGTGTGCAAGCAGTTCAAAGAAAATTAAATATGCTTAATTTAATCAAAATATTATATTAATTATTGAGAATAAAATAATTAAAATGTTATAAATACAAAGATTTTTCAATAAATTTTTTAGTTAAATAACACATTAAGAACACTATTTTAAGTAAATTTTAACGAGAACAAACTAAGTAATATATGTTGTAGTTGTATATTGATGAGCGAGGGACACTTCAAAGTTGGTAAAGATTCTATTTATATAAGAGAATGTAGCTTACAAGTTCTATCGAGCAATGTGAGATAATTACAAATTCTTAATATTTAACAATAATATTTGAATATATCAAATATTATTTTAAATAAAACTAAATTATATTTTTTTTGTACAAACACATTGGTAATGAAAGAAAGATTAAAAAAGGAAACAAAAAGAAAAAAAATGGAAGGAAAAAAAAAAGGGACAAAAAAATAACTCAATTACTGCTGAAAAAAGAAAGAGACAAGGAGAAAAAAAAAAAAGTAGAAGCAAAAACAGAAAAGCAAAAAACAAAGAAAAGCGGAAAAGAAAAAACGGAGTCCGAAATTTTAACGCATACATTAACATGAATCTTGTTATCCTGTGGTATCAGAGATTTGTTTAGCAGGTGAATTTTCTGCACCAAATATATGTTTTGGACAAATATAATCCTGTCATGACTGTAATTTAATACCGAACAGGCCTTTATAGTTTTAACTTTTCAGCTTGAATTGTACTTCCAGGGACGGACACAGTGTGAGGGTTTGAGTATATTTTATCTAATAAAAATAAAAATAAATTTCAGCTTTAATTAATGTTCGCACACCGATAAACTGGCAAATTCAGTATCTACGCAACCCTGAAAATAGTATTGGAATAACTTGTCAACTTAAAAGCATTGGTCATAAAAAAATAAAAAAATAATAATAGTTATAGATAAAGCTAGATGTTGTGAAATGAGGGGAACTCAATCCTATTTGATATAACTTTTTTTTAGTAAAAAAGAATTTATTTGGAAAGCTATAATTTATAAGTATTTATGCTAAAAAATAAATATTTAGCACATAAGTAATTGTTAATCAAAAAATAATTTTTTTAAAACTATTTTGAAAAATTCTACTTGCATAAACTATACTAAATAGATCACTCGCAGCTAGACTAAAAAAGTTTTTAAACACCATATTAAAAAATTTATAAAAATTTTGGTATACTTTTCTTCTTGAAATTAATAAAATAAATTAAGCTAAATGTTATTTTTTTTCCTAAAAAGGAGTAATAAAAAAGTACCCAATAGTAGACTTCCAATGCCGAAGTGTTTCATTTTACTATGCAAAGAATGAATGTGAAACATAAACTATAGATTTTCAAGGAAACATATATTATAGACTTTTTGGGAGCTGTGTTCTTACATACAAAAAGAAATCATTTTTTCTTACCCAAAAAAAAAAAAATTTAAAAATATAAAAGAGAAATCGAAACTCAAAATGAGAAACAATAAGAGAAAAAAAGAAAAGAAAAAGAAATGAGAAGCTGTGAGGTCTTAGTTGTAATGAATGGGATTTGAATAATTAATTTTCTATCTCCTTCACAAACATTAATGGTCAATGCTTTCACAATGAAGATTAGAGTATTCAAATTGGAACATTTCAAGATAATGAAAATAAGTTAAAATAGTCATATGGTGTATGTCAAGTCCAAGCTTTGATTGTGTCTATTTGCTTTATAACCAAGAATAATGAAGAGAAATATACTTTGAGACCAGTTGACCCATTGGTCATAGCTTCGTTCTACGTTTTACTTTTACAGTACTGATTAAAAAGTTGAAAAGAGAAAAACCCTAATCCCCGAGTTTCTAGATGAATTATGGTTACTTTTTGCAACTTGCAGGCAAGCTTTTCCCTACCAGATAGTTATATTTATACACGGCAAATTTGCCCCAATACAGAGCTAGCTGCAATCAAACCCTGTAAGATTATATTTATACACGGCATGACACATTATGAACCCACATAATATTATCAGTGTTTGAATTTGCTTTAACAGTGCTGGGTTCATAATAGTCCCAACACGACAAAATATTGCTTTAACAGTACAATAAGACATTGTTAAAAAATTAAAAAAATATTTTGGTATATTATATTTATTAATTTTTTTACTTGTTAATATTAGAAACATTATACTATTAAGTCATCTTTTTAATTTTATAAATATAATTATTACTACTAACCATTTTTAAAAATATAATTTTGTATTGATTCTTTTTATTTTAATATAATTATTTTTTATCTTATTCAAAAATAAATTTTATAATTGAGTTTAATGGATTAATTAAATGAGTTGTTGATGATTTATAAAATAATTTAATGAATGTGTTTAAAATTTTATATTGCAATACGAAAATTTACCGGATCATATTATTTGGATAAAGAAGTTTTGATATTCACATGACATAACTCAACACCTTACTTTACTAGATCTAGCTGACAGAACCTTTTTGAAGATTTTTTGTTTTTGTAGGTACATACATTAACTATATTAGAACTCTATTAACATTAATTGATTGAACTATGTCAGCTAATAAAATTGTGTGAAACCTTTCTAAACTTAACAAAAAAAGCGTATTTATCATTAAATTAAGACTTAGCTAGTGCCATGGTTTTATATGGTCCCTAACCTAGCCTGTTTTCCAAGCCCCATTAGAGAGGGTTACTAGGTTTTTTTTATTTATTATTATTATTATTATTATTATTATTATTATTATTATTATTATTATTATTATTATTATTATAACTTTTATGGTCATCGTGTAGCGAGGCCTAATTACAAAAGAATTTGTATTACTAGTGCATTTTCGGAATACAAATCTAAACTTGGAGTAGTCGTGTTAAATTGAATTTATGCCATTTTTGTCGACTACGAATTGATCTCCCTTTTAATAGTCAAGTAATCACAAGCACAATTGCCATTTTCTTGAAACTCTTGCATGCAATGTGGAAATTAATATTAATCGTACGTATATTGACACTTGGACTAATCATGGTAACATTTAGAAATTAATCACGGTAAGATTTAGAAATTAATCATGGTTATAAAAATATTATCCAGTTTATATATGAACAAAGTTACCAACTTATAAAAAAATAGGGTTACACACTTTATAGAACATGTTACCTAATATAAATAAATTTTACCTTTTTAGGACTGTTATTCATTTTATAAATAGTGTTATTTACTTTATAGACCATATTATTCAATTTTAAAATGGCTGTTATGCAATCGTGTAAAGGGTTGTATTGTAGAAATTTTCTGATGGCATAATTTAGGCAGCCAATTATAAAGATAGTTTCATATTAATTTTATTAATTTGTTGTTGCCTTTTTACGTTGGTAGAGTGTTAAAAATAATGCCATAAAAAACATGCATGCATCTAGAGCAGGCCAAACCCTATATATTTTAATAATATTTAGTAATTCTTTTTGTATATATATAATAACTAATCTGGTTTTTGGGCTGGCATGGCAAAGCATTATGATAAGAATATAGGAGACTTTTTTCTTTTTAATTTTATTAAAGCAACTTGCTTCTGTGAAGCAACAACAGCAAGCAACATGCTACTTAAATCTTTCCAACTCCACCCAAACTTATCTTTAAACTAATTAAATTAGAAGATTAATCCAAGGAATGCGATTAGGGCACGTCTTTAGTTTCTTCTGAGGACTGGAGTGATCATAAATATAAATATATATATATATATATTAAAATAAACGCACCAATGTATACATATATATAATTAAATAAAGAGTTAATTACAAAAGTACTTTTGTCATTTACCTTTCAACTTATTATGAGTAATAATTTAGTCTCTCAATTATTTAATTTATTAAAAATTGGTTCAATCTCTAATTTGATTAAATAAATTGATAACAGTTCTATGAATATGGTGTCTTTTTTCTCTTTTCTTACACTATTACTTTCAATCCTTTATAAATTTATAGATAAAACTGTTATCAATTTGTTTATTTAAAATTAAAAATTAAATTAATCTGCAATAAATTAAAAAATTAAAAGTCTAAATCACTACTTTTAAAAATTTAAGATCTAATTTGCAAAGATACCAAAACTCAATTAACCTTTAAATATACATACATACATACATCAACCAAGTTTGCAACTTTCACCCAAAAAAAAAAAAGTTAGCAACTTGCATCTACAACAAAATGAATAATAACTTTAGCAACTTCCAAGTTGATAAAAGAATTCCACCAAAAAAGAACAAAAAAAAAAAATTACAATAGTTTCAACCAAAAAGAAAAAAGAAAAGAAAAGAAGAATTCCAATAATATTGATATTCTACACTTTTCTCTTAACTAGAAGTCTTTTTTTTTTTTTTTTTTTTTTTTTTTTTTTCCTACTCTTAAAATCTACCCTTGAAAATTGAAGTGCCCCATTTATCAAAAAGTAAAGAACCCAAATCACTTTGTCCTTTATACATATCTTTTGATTATTTTAATAAAAAAAAGAAGACTTTTTTTTTGGTTGAATATAAAAAAGAAGACTTGGAAAAGCATCAGAAAGAAAAAGTGCATTTCCAAGTAAAAGAAACGAAAATGCTACTTTGTCTACGTTATATAATTCCAAAAGGCGACCCAAATGAGGCTCTATCTCCTTTTTCACATTAATAAATATACAGATTCTTGTAGAAAAAGAAATCCCACATCCATCTACTTTTTATAATTACTATTGCAAACTGGGGAGTTAGAGGCCCACAGCCCCCTAACAATTTCAATTACTGAAAAGGAAGCAACAAGAGTTGTAATCATCGATTCCATTGAAACCCTGAAAAGATGGCTTTGAACACAAAAGTGTTGTGCAATACCATCACAAAGCATCCAGCTTTATGGATCAATATGCCTTTAAAGTCCTTGTCACAAAAAAGTTGATTGATGACCCCCAATTTTTCCTGTCCTTTTTTTTAATCAATTTTCTTAAGCATAGACAATATAATATATACATATATATTATTACCAAAAATATATACATATACATTATATATATACGGAAACTGATATGATTCACTTTCTAGGTAGCAATCTAGCTCAGTGGAGAGGAATCTGATTGGAAAATTGATAATTAATCCAAGGCATATGAATAGTTTTTTCCCTTTGGAAGCTTCTTCTATTCTCCCGAATATGGAATAAAATCTATCATTAACCATTTTTGTTTAGAGCAACACATATACTGTAACATTATTAGTCTTGTAGAAGAAGTTCATGATCATTAATTTTTTATACCTAACTCGATAAGAATGTTAAAAATGAGGATAAATTTAATTTCTCTGTTCATATTACATTAAGAATGATGGAAGGTGGAATTGATTCTATATTAGCGTATAATTAATTCTGTAAAAAAAATCATAAAATGTCAATACTCTCTTTGCAATAATCTATGCTGTAAATTGCACACCTTTAATCATGTTAGCACCACCTTGTTAATGTCACTCAAAAGCATGCATTATATGCACAAATCGGAAAAAAAATATGGTTTTGGAATTGGAAGAGCACTATGGTAAATACATGCTTTTAGATGAACAAAACCTTTTTTTTTTTTTGCTGCTTTCCTGCCTATTTTTATTTGGTAATATAAAACTGTAGACGTCGACAATGCAAATCGCTTTTGGGGGTACGATTTGGCAGTGTAATCCATGAAAAGTAAAATGCCCAAATGCATGGAGATTTCTTAAAAGCAAAAACAGGGAAGGCATTATGATTAGCTTTTTTATTTTTAAGTTTTATTTTTTATTTTTTTTGGGGTCTTCTTTATTGTGGCTACAGAATATATATATATATATATATGTACACACAGAACAACTTTCAATTACAACAAGAGAGAGAGCTTTATCTCTTTATGCTCCCATCATTTTTCACACTTTGCAACGCGACCTACCTTTATTATTAAAAAAAAAAATTGCAACTTACTTGATTTTTTTTTTTTTTGATGAAATGCAACTTACTTGATTGAGACCCACATCTTAACTTGTTTTTAATTTTTATTAAAAAATATTATTTATTACTGCAGTTAAGTTATTGCTACTGAAATTTACATATTAATTGACATTACTATCAAAATTTTAATTTTTTATTAAATTTTAAAAAATAAAAATTAAATTAAATTAAATATTGTAGATTAATATTTGTTACATAATGACGTGTAGTATTGATGTGTGCAAAAAGCTCATCCTCAGCTATTCCACGCCACCTACCTGGCTTTCTTGGCGGCTGTCATACACATGGATTCTTATGTCGCGCTTTCAAAGCACTTTTTAGTTTTTACCTCTCTCTCTCTCGCTCTCTCTCTCTCTCTCTCTATATATATATATATATATATATAAGCACTTGCACGCCATTCTCTTTGAACCACAGTAAAGAGTCTCTCTCTCTCTCTCTCTCTCTCTCTCTCTCTCTCTCTCTAATTTTAATTAATTTGGATATATCAAATTCATTGATTCCCATCTTCCTTTTTATGGCTGAGGGCCGAATTAACGGCCAAGATGTGGCCGCTGGAATTAAGCTTTTTGGAGCAACCATTACTTTACAAAACAGATCTCAAGTGAAGGAGGAAGCCAAGAAAGCCGATCAAACGGTGGAAAAGAGACCGGAAAAGATCATACCTTGCCCGAGATGCAAGAGCATGGAGACCAAGTTTTGTTACTTCAACAACTACAACGTTAACCAACCTAGACACTTCTGCAAAGGATGCCAAAGGTACTGGACGGCCGGTGGGGCCCTCCGGAACGTCCCCGTTGGTGCCGGCCGGAGAAAAACCAAGCCTCCTTGCCACGGCTTTCCCGGCTTACCGGAAGGTTGTCTCTACGATGCTTCTGGGGTACTTCACCAGTTCGACTTGGACGGGGTGGTGGAAGACTGGCACGTGGCAGCGTCACAAGGCTCTTTCCGCCAAGTTTTTCCTCCGGTGAAGCGGCGGAGGAGCGGCTCAGGTGGTCAAACATGCTCTTGATCTTTTTCTGATGTTCTTTTTCATAGTTTTTATTTTGGAGAATATAAAATCTTAAAATTAAATAAATAATAATTTTAGCCTGCAGGTGTATATATGGAAATTGGTGTTGATGGATGCATCAACTCTTATGTTTAAATCCAAGTGTAAATAAATTCATGCTTTAGAGAGACAATTTTTAGTTGAAAATGATGCATATATAAAAATTGTTAGATATAACACGAGGCATTTTGTGAAATTGATCACAACATTAATTATACGAATTTAATGTACATATAGACAATACCAATAGCATATTGTACAAGTAGTTAGGTTGCTTTAAAGACCAAAAAGTCTACGAAAGAATATAATTAAGTAATAATATCCTAAATATAATACGTATATATATATATATATTATAATATAACTGATATTTTGAGAACTATTTCCGAGTTTATCCTCGTGGACATGATAATAAGCTGAATAAAAATGAAATCCAGATTAATCCATTTGGTTTTACATGTTAACTCATTTTTTTTTTAAAATATTTATATACATAAATTTCAACACTAAAATTTTAATCTGGGAAATTGAACTTTTTATCTAAACATTTAAATTTCTATGGGATCATGTGGATTCCATTTGAGCATAGTTTTTACATTTTTTTTTTGCTTTTCCAGAAATGTTTTATGAAAAATTCATTTTTTTTGGGTTTTGATTAAAAGTTATTTTAGAAGCTTTAAACACTTCCAGATTATTTTTCAAACACTCCCAAAAGTAATTTTTGAACTTTTAAAATTATTTGTGGCTTCTTAGATACTATTCCAAACAAATCCAACATGTCTCCTGGAAGATAGTTGTTCTCAGAAAAATATTTGTGAACATTATATATATGCATAATATTTGTTACCAAATTCAATCATGCAAAGTCTTTTAGAATGAACATCCCAAAATACGTCTTTTTTTGGAAGAAAAAGAAAATTTCTTAGGATGAAAAATTCTTATTGCAACACAGCCTGAAGATCAATGATTGTTCATACGATTCTGTTGAGAGATATAAAAGTATACTAGCCAGCTTTGACTTTCTGGGTCCATGAAGAAAAATCTGAGGGCTAAAATGGGTCCTGATTAAACTGTGGTCTACAATCCAATATTTTTCCAAACTTGATGCCATATATATATTCAAAATTCGGTAAGTGGACGAATATGATGGCAGATTGACCGCAAAATTAAAACAAATCCGAGAGGCATATGAATTAACAAGGTAGGAGTCAGAAAATATAAATTTGTATGTCCAAATTTTTTTATTTTTTTTTAAAGTGCTATTAATATGGTATGAATATATCACACAGGAATATCGATATAAGTGAACATAAACCGCCTGATCATGTTGATCATATGCTTGTTTACCAAAAAAATATTAATATGGATCTTGCAAGTGGGACCTGGCTATCAGCTTTCATATAGAGAATGTGATTCACCTAGGGTTTTTTTTTTTTGGTGAATATGTGATTCACCTAGGATGGACATTCACAATATGTTTTCTATATATAGATGATAAGACCACCTCAATTATGAAAGCAACTTTTTTCTTTTTGGAAGTATAAAATTAAACGTTGTGCAAATGGAAAATGATAAAATCTTATGTAGCGTTTGATTCACGAATTGAGTGGATTATCAAGAAAATTATTATTCTGATCTATCATCGACACGTTGTCTCTGTATAGGAGGAATTTATTAAACCATCTTTTTCCTCAAAAATTATTCAAAAACTTAAACACCACTCCAACACGTTAATAATCGAATTGATGTTAACATTGCGTCACTGGGTTTGTCCTTTTATTCTGTTTTATTATTTTGTTTCTACATATTCTTTGTTTGAAAAATAACATTTTTTTTTCAAAGTTTTCCCTTTTATATGTTGTATTTTAAATTAATTAATCAAAGGATTAAAATCTCTGCTAAGAAAAAGAATTAAAATCTGACAAGTTTTTTATATCTGCCCCTGCCCGAGTCAAGTAAAAGCTCCTTGTGTATTTGTTTCAACTGGAGAAGCTTTTTAATTTAGGATAATAGGAGTATTACTAATATGTACTCTGTGATTCTGAGGCTGCTAAGATCGAGCTACAAAATTAATAGCACCATTTAATCAGTAATTGGAGTTGGTAGACAATCTCAAGCATGCCATATTAAAGTGGATGATTAAAAATTTAAATTCCAACAGACAGCCGATAAGAAAAAGTTTGAATTCGATCTGTCGGATTCATAAGACCCAATATCCTAATTAAAATAATATATTAAAAATAAAATAATGATTTTGTGTTTTATGCTAAAAAAAAATGAAGAAATCGCAAAGAATTTTATTTGTGAAATTAATTATGCCAGAAAAAGAATACTCTCCCTAGAGAAATTAATTACTCAAAATTGATCGTTAAAAATTAATGTGAAGGAGGCTTGCATTGTAAAGAATAATGTTGTCATAACAGTTTCATAATAGCTATACCTATAGCTTGTCCTATTCACATAATATTGTGAACCTCCATGCATATTCATTCTAAAACCACAACCAAATTAATTAAATTTGGTGTGAAGTGAAATCTGTAAAGTAGTGTTTGGCCAACACAAGATAGTAAATGCAGATCAGTACTCTCGCTCTAAACAATGAAAAATTGAAAAACAAAAACGTCATTTAATTTTGAGACGCTAGATAGACTAATTAGATTGGAGTTCGACTTTAACAACAACATCAACTAAAAACACTAAAGGAAAAAGCACGAAGCTATATATGGCACTTATGGCAAGCGTGCAACAAAATGTCGCTAATTTGTACTTCACAGACCCAGCGAGGAGTTAAGAGTGGGCAACTGTTTGGTAAAGATAATCAGCACACATCTTGAGATCAAATAATTGGCATTAAGATGGTCAAGTTTTGTTAAATAACTAAATATCAATAAATAATTACTATTAAGATCAACAACCAAATATAGACACAGTTTGAGATGGAGTACATACCTGGAAGATTAACACTATAGAGATTCAGTTTCACATTTTATACATGCTTGACAAAACTCAAAAAGAAAGAAAAATAATTAATGTAGGTTAACGTTTCTTCAGAATCTTGAATATGGGATAAGACCTATATATATAGGTTGTGCATGTGCCAGTTTTTTTGGTACTTGTATCAATATGTAGCTGCTGAGTAAAGAAGTTTGATTATAATTGGTAAGAAGTTTAATTCACATTAAGTAAAAACCAGTACATATATATGTACACTTACAAATAATTAAGTAACAGCATAAGAGATATACACATAAGTGATGTCAATAATTAACTGACAATAAATACAATTATAACTGCCCCTCACTAATATGATTTGGGATCTTGGAAAGACACTAATCTTGGACCAAATTTTGAGAAATGGAGAAGGAGACAAGGGCTTCGTAAGAGCATCAGCGAGCTGACCATTACATGATATATGTGATACACCAAGCTGACCATTAGAGTTTATATTGCACACAAAATGGAAATCCATATAAACATGCATGCTTAATCTTGGAGCGATAGACCGGATGGCACACAAATAAGTAGTATGCTTGTCACAATAGACGGATGGTGGGGCAGTGTGTTAGGTTCTGTTAATAAAGTTCCTATATATTCTTAAGGGATTTCTTTATGTTTGACTTAGTCTGACCACGTTACTAGGATTTATAAACGTGGGTTGTTTATTTTATTGTTCAATTGTTGATGTAAGGCTATATAGTAGCCACTGTTTCTTTCAATAAAGTTGTGATTTCTCCCAATTGCTCTGCATCTTTCTTTGTATATTTTCTAATTTCTAATTTTTGGTATCATAGCATTATATCACAGGACCTAATTACAATTAGAAAGAAAGAAGCAGTAGTCTTCTAGGTGTGAAGCAATCAAAATATGACATCTGAGAGCTCATTTGTGCAGCTGGCAATTCCGAGATTTGATGGGCACTACGATCATTGGGTGATACTCATGGAAAATCTCTTGCGTTCAAAGGAGTACTGGAGTTTGGTGGAGAATGGGATTCCTGCAGCAGCAGAAGGTGTTGATTTCACAGATACACAGAGAAAGCTTCTTGAAGATCAGAAGTTGAAAGGCTTGAAGGCAAAGAATTATCTATTTCAAGCCTTAGATAGTTCGATTTTGGAGACAATTCTCAATAAGGATACAACCAAGAACATATGGGATTCTTTGAATCAGAAATATCAAGGTACAACACGAGTCAAGCGTGCAAATTTGCAAGCTCTCCGAAAGGAGTTTGAAATTCTCCACATGAAGGAAGAAGAATCGGTGAATGAGTATTTTGCTCGGACACTTACCATAGCTAACAAAATGAAAGCAAATGGTGAGAACAAGGGCGATGTTGCTGTTGTCGAAAAGGTTTTAAGATCTATGAACCCCAAATTTGATTATGTTGTGTTCCATTGAGGAGTCTAAAGATATAGATACCTTAACCATTGATGAACTACAAAGCAGCTTACTTGTGCATGAACAACATATAAGTCCTCATGTTGAAGAAGAACATGCTTTGAAGATTACTCATGGTGATCAATTTAGAGGAAAGGGTCGAGGCTATGGACGATTTGGAGGAAAAGGAAGAGGCAAAAGCAGATCAAGTATTGACAGAGCCACAATGGAATGCTACAATTGTCACAAGCTCGGGCACTTTCAATGGGAATGTCCAAGCAAGGAGAAGGAAGCAAACTATGTAGAGACTCAAGAGGAGATGTTGTTGATGGCCTATACAGATATAACTAAGGCCACTAGAGAAAATGTGTGGTTCCTAGACTCGGGATGTAGCAATCATATGTGTGGGCAGAATGAATACTTTTCTGACTCTGACGATAGTTTCAGAGACTCCGTGAAGCTGGGCAACAACTTAAGCATGGCTGTAAAAGGAACGGGTAACATAAGGCTATAGGTGAATGAAATTGTGCAGATCATCACATGAGTATTCTATGTGCCTGATTTGAAGAATTTGTCTATTGGGAAATTGCAATAAAAAGGGCTTACTATTATGTTTCAACGTGAAAAGTGCAAGATATTTCATCCCGAGAGAGGCTTAATCATGGATACGAAAATGTCTTCGAATCGAATGTACAAATTGCATGCTATATCTCTGCCTTTAGCATCTACCTGCTTCAACATGCTTACAGAAGATATGGCACAACTTTGGCATTGTCGATATGGACACTTGAACTTTAAAGGCTTAAAAACTCTTCAGCAAAAGCGCATGGTGAATGGTTTACCAGAGTTTAATTCTCCTTTGAAGCTATGCAAGGACTGCTTGGTAGGAAAACAACACAGAAACTCATTTCCAACAAAGAGTAGTTGGAGAGCCTCACAAATTCTTCAGTTAGTGCATTTTGATATTTGTGGATCGATCATGCCTATCTCTAACAACAAAAAAATGTACGTGATTACTTTTATTGATGACTTTAGTCGGAAATTATGGGTCTATTTTTTGTTAGAGAAGTCAGAAGCCTTTGCTGTTTTTAAAAGTTTTAAAGCCCATGTTGAGAAGGAAACAAACTATTTTATTTGAGGTTTATGTACTGATCGAGGAAGAGAGTTTACATCAAAAGAGTTCACCAAATTTTGTGATGTGAATGGTATAAGTCGACAATTGACTGCTGCTTACACACCACAACAGAACAGGGTTGCAGTGTAACATCCTGTTGTAAGAAAATACTACAAAATTTTAAAGTTGACCAATTTGACCATGAATGGGCCCATGGTTGATTTTTTGTGTGCATATGATTTGGCTTTGCCGGTGGTACCGTTACGTAGAACTAATCGATACGAGTCCATAGACTGGTAGTATGCTTGATTCGGGGCTAAGACCGTGAAGTTATGGTTAAAATAGTGTGAGGGGCATTTTAGTAATTTTACAAGGCTGACATTAAAAGAGAGAAATGACTAAATTGCCCTTACCTCATCTTAAATTTTCCAGAAATGTCTGGAAGGAGACAACCCTCCCCCCCCCCCCNCCCCCCCCCCCCCCGACGGTGCTCTCTCGCCCAAAACCCCTCCCATCCCGCGCCTTATTAGTTTTCGCCGGAAACAGTCAAATGTTGACCGGATTTGGCCGAAAACTACTCAAGACTCGAAGCCGATAACCTCCTCTACCTACCCATGTCGGTGACAGCCCGTGGAGCTGTCCAGATCGCCGAAAAAACCATAAAAACCGGTGAGCTCATTTTCTCCAATTGCCAATTTCTGGTGAGTTTTCGGTAATGGGAAAGCTCTTTTTCTCTGTTTTGGACCTTTTTTAAATAGAATTCTGGGTACCCTTATGCTCAATTTCCGTTCGTTTAGCTGGTGTGAACTATCCAAGTGAACCCTTGACTTTCCGACGGAATTTCTGTCACCGCCAGCACACCCACATCAAATTCAGGTTACCAATATTTTTGTTATGTTTTGGGACTTATTTTGATATATCATTTTCCTATAAATTGATGAATATTTAGAATTCTTCTAATTTAAGCTTGAGTTTAATTAAATGTTTTGTAAAACTTTTCTGTTATTTGCTTATTTGGGAATTGTAGTTGAAGTTACATAACTTTTGCTGATGTGAGGTTTATTGCACCTATTAGTAAACTTAATAAACTTTCTGTAGCTTTTGAATCACTGTAATTTGGTTAAGAATTGAAAGAGTTATGTTTATTTGCAACTGTGCAATGGTGTTTGTTTATCTTTAGGCATATGTTGCTGTTTGGGCTGTGGGATTTGTAAGAGATGTTTTAAAATGATATTCTTGCTTGGTTTTGATGTTGAAAAGTTGTTGTTGTATGGTTGTAATATATAATTAATTAAAGTTTAAGATGTTATGTTTGCTAGTGTGAATGTATAAGTTTAAGGAAAACTAATAAATTGTTTTTATTAGATAATTTTGTTTATGAACATACTAGAAATTATATTTATGTGACTTAGCCTTCAATTAATGTGTTTCAATAATCTCTTCATGGTATCTATTAAGAATAGTTACATAACTTACGAGATTTATTGATGAAGTGTGATTTGGTTTTGAATTAATTGATATTAGTAATTATTATGTGGATTAATTACGCATTTCAAGTTCTGTTGCATGTGAATAGTTAAATGTTGAATAGTTGGCATGATATTCTTGTTTAAGCGCTTATAATTATGAAATACTTGATTTTAGACTTCTTTGAAAGTGATAGTATTCTTGAAATGGTGATCGGTTGCCGATGTGAAGCAATTTGGATTTATGAATTTATTTTGGGTAAAGTGAGTTACTTTTAGCTTTAGAATGATGTAAATTGAACTTGTGTTTATTGATAGCAGTTATGGAATGTACTATATATATATATATGGGTTCGATTAATGAGTGGATGGGTTATGATTGGTAGTTAATTTAATTGATGATTGTTGATGTGCTTTTTTATTTGATGTGGATAACTTATTTGTATGTGTGATAATTATTATGTGGATTTTGGTTTATGGATGATGATTTGAATGGAATTACAGTTTGATGTTTTGCCTGGAAATATGGTTGAGGAGGGTTATGAAGGTTGTGGAAATTGTGGGATACATTTGGAGATATTGTACAGTGATGTGGATGGTGTTGAAGAGGGTACCTTCAGCCATATGAAAGCCTTTTAAATGTCACGATTCCTAGAGACCAAGGATTTTGATGACTGCACCCCATTTTCGCCACGATGCCTTAGGGAGAAGGATCGTGATGATTGGTTACCCTTTCTTGTGGTGTTAAATTGTTAATGAATAATGTATGATATATATTATCTTATTATTTTCTCTAGAATAAATACATGCATATTCATACACGTGTTGAAATAGATATTGATATTTATATATTTTGCTTTGATTAAGCTCCTTGTTAATTATAAGAGCTTATTTTGGATTATTGAGGTGATTGAATGTGGGTTAAAATATAATTGTCAAGTTGACTTATGAATAGAAATTGTATCAGAAGTGGCATAATTGGTGTAAATATGCTTTAAGAACTACAGGTAGCTTGATCCCTATTAATAAAGGTATGTAGGCAGCTCAGTTTTTCTAAACTGAGTCCAGCTACGGAAAAATATAATTGATATATTTTATTTGAACGTTGATTTATTCTTTGAGATGTGATTTCTGTGTGGAAATGGTTGCTGGTAGATTGGATAATGTATAAGAATGATTTTCCTTGCAAAATTGTAATTATATGTATTTGGGGAAAGGCTAAAAAAACAGACGAAATGCTACCGAAATTTTTAATAAAATTTCTGGCAATAGAGAATTTTTTTTCCCGTCTATTAGACTTTCGTTATTTTAACAATGGATAAGTGAAGATAAATGACTGCTTATTGACTTAATAGAAATATTAAATCATGCAGGCAGGATCTAGGTGCGTTTGGTCCTATCATGCAGAACGAAAGAATAGAACCATTATGAATATGTTTCATAGTATGCTCTTCAAAAACAAATTCCAAAAACTTTTTGGCTTGAGGCTATCAACTGGGCGGTGCATGTCTTAAATCGTAGTCCAACGTTGGTTGTGAGGAATAAGACTCCCGAAGAAGCTTGGAGTGGAATTAAGCCTTCAATTGAATATTTTAGAGTTTTTGGTTCTCTCTCATGTTCATGTACATGACAGTAAAAGAACTAAGCTAGAGGATAAGATATTGAGTTGTGTTCTGCTGGGAGTTAGTGCAGAATCGAAGGCTTACCTGCTATATGATCCAAACTCACAAAGAATCATAATAAGCAGGGATGTTGTATTCGAAGAAAACAAGAATTGGAATTGGGATAAAAAAATATGAAGAAACCATTGTATGTGATTTTAGATGGGGTGATAATGAAGAAGGCAGTGACTCTGATAAAGATATTGATATAGAAGAAGAAGAGGATGATAATTCTTCCTCTGATTCTTTGACCGAAAAACCCACTCATGTTTCAAATCAAAGGAGGACTCGAGGACCACTAGTTTGGATGAGAGACTATGACACAGGAGAAGGTTTGGAAGATGATTATGAAGCTCATTTGGCCATGGCTACAACTGCTGATCCTATTCACTTTGAAGATGCCATTAAAAGTGAAAAATGGAGGAAAGCCATGGATGTAGAAATAGAAGCAATAAAGAAAAATGGCATGTAGGAACTAATGGAGCTACCAGAGGGAGGAAATAAGATTGGAGTGAAGTGGGTTTACAAAACAAAATTTAATGAGCATGGAAAAGTGGACAAGTATAAGGCAAGACTTGTAGTGAAGAGGTATGCTCAAACTCATGGGGTAGACTATACAAAAGTATTTGCACCAGTAGCAAGCATGGAGACAATTCAATTGGTGGTAGCACTTACAGCTCATAAAGGATGGACTTTCTATCAGCTAGACGTCAAATCTGCCTTTTTACATTATGAGTTACATGGAACATTTTTTGTGGAACAACCTTGTGGTTATGTGCAAAAAGGAAATGAGCATAAGGTTGATAAGTTAAAGAAGGCACTTTATGGGCTTAAGCAAGCACCACGTGCTTGGTACAGCCGTATAGAATCATATTTTATGTAGGAAGGTTTTAAAAAGTATGACTACGAGCATACTCTCTTCATCAAGACAAGAAAGGATGGTAACGTTTTGATTGTAAGTCTGTATGTTGATGATCTCATTTTTACTGGAAATGATGAATTGATGTTTATAGAGTTCAAAAATTCCATGAAACATGAGTTTGATATGACAGATCTCGGTAAGATGAGATATTTTCTTGGTCTTGAAGTCTTACAAAGATCAGATGGTATTTTTATCAGTAAAAAAAAAATGCTTTGGAGGTTCTGCAAAGGTTTGGATTAGATAGAAGTAATTATGTTCATAATCCAATTGTTCATGGCGAACACATTGTGAGGGATGCAGGTGGAGTTAAGGTAGACAAGACTTATTATAAACAGATTATAGGTAGACTTATGTATCTCACAGCTATTTTGCCAGATATATGGATAATCCTACTGAGTCTCATTTACAAATAGCAAAAAGGGTGCTTCGATATTTGAAGGGAACAACTGATTTTGGAATTTTTTATGAGAAAGGAAGAACTAGTGATGAACTTGTTACTTACACTGATAGTGTCTATGCTCGAGATTTGGAGGACAGGAAAAGCACTTCTGGTTATGTGTTTTTATTAAGTTCAAGAGTAGTATCTTGGTCATCGAAGAAGCAACCAGTCGTAAGTCTATCTACTACATAAGCAGAGTTTATTGTTGCAGCTTCATGTGCATGTCAGGCAGTATGGTTAAAAAGGGTACTGGGAAAGCTTAATCAGAACCAAGGTCAAACAACTATTATTCATTGTGATAGTAGTTCTGCAATCAAACTGTCAAAGAATCCAGTAATGCATGGTCGCAGCAAGCACATAGATGTGCGATTCCATTTTCTTCAAGAACTCACAAAAGCTGGTACTGTGGAGTTGGTGCACTGTGGTACACAGGAACAAGTGGCTGATGTGATGACTAAACCACTCAAGCTGGATGTTTTCTTGAAACTGCGAAGGCTATTAGGAGTTTGTTCTGAGAAGGAAATAAACTGATATGTAAAGCATTCAGTTTAAGGGAGGAAATGAGGAATTGTTAGGTTCTGTTAATAAAGTTCCTATTCTTAAGGGATTTTTTTATGTTTGACTTTGTCTGACCACGTTACTAGGATTTATAAACGTGGGTTGTTTATTTTATTGTTCAGTTGTTGATGTAAGGCTATATAGTAGCCACTGTTTCTTTCAATAAAGTTGTTGTGATTTCTCTCAATTGCTCTGCATCTTTATTTGTGAATTTTCTAATTTCTAACACAGTGAAGCTCGTATATGCAATTCTCGCAGCAAGGACATAAGCCAACAAACTTGTGCTTTTGTGTGGTCCATTTAGGAGTGTCGGACCTTTGAAGAATAAAAAAGTCCGTAAATTAAGAGAACCTGTATGAGAAATGGAAAAGGTGTTACCATAGCCAACAACAATTTCTTCTGTCCCGTCAAAAATCATAGTAGAAAGATGGATTCTGAAAATCAATATTGGTGATGTGATGGGATGTGCTGAGTCCATCATCCAGCTTGAGTTAGAAAAATTGGGAGGTGATAGGACCGAGAATACCTGGACCAGTGGAAACAATTTGTGGTGTCTGATTGGAATAAAAAACTTTGGGGTAATGGTGCACCACGATTTGGATTGAAAGGCCGGTTAGGAGTATAGATCCATTGTTCTTTTAGAAAAATTTGGCAGAGTGACCAATTTGACTCCATAATTGACATCTGCCTCTGTAAGCATTGGACCGACCTTGCCCTTTGTTGTCTGTTGGCAGATCTGAAGGTAGAGGAGACACCCAAAATTGGTTTTGTTGGCAACATGTGCTGTGACGCCGGAGTTTTCAGACGAAGAATAACCCAAACGACGCAGATACGCTTCATGTTCAATTCAAAAGTGACAGAATCATATCTGGTTCCTATGGCCTCTGAAATGTCCTCAAGACGGTGAGAGAGGCCATTGACAGCGTACAATACAAGATCATCATTGTGAATAGCGAGTTCATCTGCGGCAGTTTGATATCAAGAAAATAGCTAGTCAGAGATTGACACGTGTCCTCGAGGCTTTATGAGTCGTTCCCGGAGCCGAAGAAGATGAGATCGAGAAGGGTTGGCAAATGTGGTAGCCTAGCAAGCTTTGATCAGACCGCATGATGCAGTTGCAAACGCATCAAGGTGATCAGAGACATCCGGGGCTACGAGACCATTGAGAATAAACTTGTCCTTTCAGACCCAAAAGATATGAGCAGGATTTGGTGAAGTCACAGTAGATCCTGTTGAAGTTTAAGCCGAGAGAATAGGATCCGGGCATGCTATAGTTTGATTATAAATTGGTAAAAAGCTTAATTCACATTCAGTAAAAACCAGTACATATATATCTACCCTTACAGATACGTACAGCCTAAGTGTTATACATAACTGATATGAATAATTAATCAACTGTAAATACAGTTATAACTGCCTATCACTAATACTGAGCTGTAATTAAGTAGTTCAAATATTAGTTACACATTGTCTAGTTGTACAAATATTCCCTCCAAAAAGGTCTAAGAAGCATTGGAAATTCATTGACATTGTTCCCTCCAAAAAAAGGTCCAAAAAGGTCTAAGTGGAATTTTTTTTTTTTAATGGATAAAAAAGAGAAAGTGTTCGAACGAAGGCATGAAAAGAATTAATAAGGACCGGTGAAACTAATTTCCGAATTAATTTTTGGATTTGCGTCTATTCTAGCTAACTAATTAGATTCTATAACCGCATGTTCAACTAAACTAATGTGTTGATATTTTTTTAATTTTGAATTAAATGTAACTTCAATATTTTTATTATTATTATTATAAATTAGAAAAATGAGAATTTTATAGCTATAAATGTTTGGACTTCTACTTAAAAATGCATTTTCAGTAGTTTTATCACTGACCAAACCTACAAATACATAACTTCAATCTTGTAAAATAAAACTCTAACAATATTCAATTATTCATGTCTTACCGGCCTAGAAAAGTGCATAAGTCTAAATAATATAAAAGTTTGTTAGGGGTCCATCAACAAATGCCAATATATAGCAACGTTAGCTACGATATACACTTTGTGAATTATAAATGACCATATAATTAATTAGGGTCTAATTCCAAACTCTGATTTTATTTTATGCTGAAACTATTTTTTTTTTTTTTTTTTGTATGTAAAGCTAAACTATATAAATATATAGAAAATTTATTATGTTCAATTTTATTTTTTTTTATTTTTTGTTAATTTAATTGCTTAGGCTAATGATTGAAATTTTGTTCCTCTAACCTGAGCTCAGGGTTCAAAGGAAAGCGAAGCAAAAATTTTAGACTGTATATGGGTTACGAAAATCAATCCATTTTATAATTTTAATCAAATTCATTAAATTGATGATCGTATTTCAAACATTTTTCATTTCTCAAAATAAATATATTTTGTTGACAACTTGCAAGTCGATCATGTCTCTTCAAAAATAGACGTGAGATATTAGTTTTTCATTTTAAGTGATTAATTTGTCAATTAAAATAAAGAACTCCAATATTAATAGTAATTGTTAGAGATCCATATACATATATATAATTAATTAAAACGCTAGAATTCCTCCATCTCCCACTCGACCATTTATAAATTCTCAGTATGACCCATTAATAAAGAAGTTCATGGAGTAACTAATTAATTATTAACTGATATATCATTCTCGGTCTTAACAATTAGTTAATCAGCAAAAATCCTCTTCCATCTAAATTAAAAATATGAAAGGGAATAGTCTTTAAAAAAAGAAGCAAATAAAATAGCACAACCACATATGCATATAAGTACCGTTAAGCAAACGCTGCTATAGAAGCAATAACACTAGATGAAACGCGGCACCAAATAATTAACCTCATCAACTAAATTAAAACATCGACGACTAGCTAGACCGCAAGATTAATTCATGAAAAATTAGGATTTCAGGGCATTTATTAATTGGGTGCACACAGAAGAGAGAGAGAGAGAGAGAGAAGTAAGGTAGTTAAAAGGGTGCGCAGTTTAGACGATCCCTTCGGCAGTGATTCCCAACTCTCTGAGTACCTCAGTGCAAATAGGAAGACGATCTTTCTTGAGGAAACCAAGGGGGTTGGCCTCGCGAACAGGCGTGGAAATGCCATTGTGGCTGGTGAGACTGATCCTGGCGTTCATGTCATGGTTGGCCTCCCTGTGAATCTCTGAGCAGTCTGGGTTCGGACTCTTAACGAGAACGATCTCGCAGATCTCCTCCTCGTGCTCTCCTTCAACAGGGATTCGGTACGCTCCATTCTCGTCCGTCTCCACCTCGTTGCTATATGTTATGCTGCCTCCTTCACGCTCTCTGCACTCCAACCGAATCTTTGCTCCTGCATGGATATTACCAATCATCTATCATCGTTGCTGGATATTAATGACCAAGAAAATTAACTAAATAAATATCAAAACTTACCTTTCATGTACTCGCTCACCCTCGTTACGAACTGTGTGCGGCATGTGTCGCAGTAAACCTTGCCCTCCACGTAAAGCCGGGTTTCGCAGTATGCACATCCGACGAGGGAAAAGAAGCAAAGTGCAGAAGCTAAGACGATTACTGACTTTTCCATTTTATGTTTTTGTTTTTTTCGCTTGCTTGCTTGCTTGATTGTCTTTTGCTTCTTTCTTTGTTTTCAGAGGAAGAAAGTGTAGAGGAGGAGCTCTTTTATAATTGGGGATAAAGGGTTTTGCGCTTATTGTTTGGGGATTTGCTTTGTCATTTTGAATGGCAGTTATTTTTGTGAGGTGGTGAATTTTTTTTACTTTACGTGTGTGGCTGAAAACGTTGTTTTGACCCGCTCTCTTCTCTTCCTTTGCTATCTCTCTTGACCTGGATTTTTTATTTATTTTATTATTTTTTGAAATTCTCTTGACCTGGATTTAGTATATTAACTTTTGTTAAAAAGAAAAAAATAAAGGTATTTGTTGTCCAAGTTTTATGTAGCTAGCAAGGCATGTGAAACCGAATCATTTCATTTCAACCTTTTCAATTTTATTTTATTTTTTCTAAGTTTTAAGAGAGAAGTTGTTAGTTTACCTAATTAAGGATCAATTTCTTTTTTCTTTTTTTATGCGAATAAGGATCAATTTTTTAATTGCATTTATATTTTTGAGTAACTATACAAATTGATACATTTTCTAATTGAAAGTTGCAAAATATAAAGCTCACTTGTGAAATTACTTTTTTTTTTTTTTTGGTGAATACACTTGTGAAATTACTTGTTTAATTAGTGATGGTATACGAATAATCACTCTCTCGATGGGTGACCAATTACTTCACCTTAAAGCTGTCCAGGTGAGTGCTTTTCAATCATGAATAATCTTGAGAAAAGTTTGCTAACGACATTTGTAAAGGATTCCGATATATTTTCTTAATACTTTAAAACTTGGATATGTGTCCCATATGAGATATAAATGAATCTTTTAATTAGGTGAAGGTATCTAGATGACCTTTTGACAGCACTGAATAACTCTAATATGAATTCTTTGCTTCCATATTTTACACCGAAATTATTTATTTAGCAGAGTATAATTTGCAAAAAGAATATAATTATTAGGAACACGGATTAATATTTAGGACAAGCATGTAAAATGGAGTTTAATTTATTTTTAAACTAAAATTCTTGCTAAAAAATGTGAAATAACTATTTAATCGTCAGAATTTATCAACGAAATTTTCGAGAACTAATTTTTTGAAACGATTTAAAATTTAGATGCAATTTCAAAAATATTTCAAGAAAAAGCTTTAAAAATAAAACAGCACGTGTAAAATTGTTAGTGGATCATTCCACAGCATCAACGTTTCGCCAGCAAGTATTTCCAGTTTAGTTTAGTACACAATCAAGTCAAGTATCCAAGGCCCAAAAGTGATTTTTTAAAACTTAGTAATTTCTGGAATAATAATAATAAATAAATAAAAACCTTAATAATTTATATTCACTCCATCCTGGTCAGGTCGAATATTCTTGCTGGATGAAAAGGTTGAAACTTATGGCCGCCAAATAAGCATCCCATTCCATGATCGAAAAATTAATACCAACAGCATAAATGACACATAATCAACGTATGCTATTAAGAGATATGAAAGGTGCTCTACATTAATAGCAACAGGCTCCATCTAAATGGTGTCACATTTTTAACAAACATAGGATGGATACAAAGGGCACCTTCCAAAGAAACCTTGACGATACGGTAGGTCAGCAGCATGAAATGGGAGTGCAAAATATGACTCATATTAAGAAATTTCAAACTATCACAACCCACACAGCAACAACAAATCAATCGATAAATAAGAAAATTAAAATAAAACCTAGAGTTGACCCAGCATTAACTCTCTTTTTTGCTCTGGAGGCACTAACTTTCTCTGTGTATATTTTGCACCCCCGCAACCCTTGTCTGCTTTACTTCACTGCTCAAAGAAAAAAAGTAAGGGACAAAAAGGATTTAAAGAAAGTTAGACACCCAACAATGTATCAATATGGTTGCCAACATGGCCAAACAAGACACGCTAATGGAGTAAATAGGCTACCTCTGCGTCTTCACCCACTCCAGCTCTAGCAGAGCTGTCGATCTTATGTGCATCTTCAGCTGCAGAATAATATTAAATAAATAAACCATTACAAATACTAACTTCTAGTTAAACTAATTAATAAATATTAAATACAACTGAATCGCACTAGTGATACTTAAATTAAGTTAAAAAAGAGAAGACAAATGAAACACAGGAGATGCATTTGAAAATACAATGAATCCAAGGACATAAAGCATGGTAACAGAAGTTGAAGAACAAACAGTTTCCAACAGGATCTTGTTTCAAAAAAAAAAGTTCCAACAGGGTTTTGCTAAAACCACAGTATTATTATTATTATAATTATTATTTTTATGTATGCTCAATCAATATCTCAATTGCTAATTTATGACATGCACTATCCAATCCCCATATGACAGTGATCCCAAATTAATCTTAAGCACTCTTCTCAAGACCTGCTTGTTTTTCCCTTCCAATTTATACTTCAGTCAAGAAATTCCAAGTAACCCCATATCAGAGAATCTCAGAACTTAACATACTGGCAATTATATAACAGACCAACTTCTTTTTCTTTCCTTTTTTATTATTTATGAATCAGACTTCTAAACCAATTACTTGCTTTAAAATACTAAACAATGCAAGGAAACATGAAAACGGATTTTGGCTGACATTTTTTTCTTTCTTTTTATTATTATTTATGAATCAGACTTCTAAACCAATTACTTGCTTTTAAATACTATACTAAACAATGCAAGGAAACATGAAAACGGATTTTGGCTGTGCCAATCAGTTGCGTAGAGCAACCATAGGACCAGAGTCTCAAAATCTCAATTAAAACTAAAAATAAGTATGACTACAAATTGTAATAAAGCAAAAAGAAGAGAATGATATTTGGACACAAGTATCTCCAAACACTAATTCAGTAGAGACCAAGTTTAAAATAATTTTATATATATATACACACTCTATTTTAGGGGATAGGACTTTATTTTTAAATTATAATCAGGTATTTTTCCACACTATAAAAGTTTGTATACATAGAAACATAATTGGAAAATGTTAACATAAACAAACTAAAGGACAGACATGGTTCCTAAATTAAAATCAACAAGGGCTTCCCTGCGTTCTTCCTTGTCCAAATATTAGATGCATGTTAAATCACCAGCCCTTTAAATCTCAAATTCAAAGTTGCTTAGATGACAATAGCACCACTCTCCAGGTAAAAAATAAACTCAACTAAATGCTTGTAACCAACCATATAACTATGTTATCTACATATATGAAGATGACATCAATGCCTTCTTCCTCGCATAAAAAACAACATAAATTGGATATTAGAGGTAGAAAGCTTATGATTATGAGATTTCTTAAAACCCTTTACATGAAAAATAAACAAGTAATTAATACAAACAAACTTGCAGACTATTATGTAGAAAACAAATATAGCTACGGCATGAGGCATTAACACATCCAATTGCTAAGTGCACTTCAAAAATCAATTCCACAACTCCACAAATGTTACTAACATATGTTACAAGATTATTAAACCATCTCCTTGCTGAACTAATCTATGGAAAGCAACATTAGGAAGAAATTCCAAATTCACAACGCAAAAAGAAAATGAGAATTAACATTGAGAGCCATTTTAACAATAACATTCATATACTTCAATAAATAAAAGTCTTTAAGTATTGTCAAATTCATGAATTACCCCCATCCTCTGGAATGTCTGAGGTCCATAATGTGAGGTTGTCCCTCAAAAGCTGCATGATCAATGTGCTGTCTTTGTAAGATTCCTCACTCAAAGTATCCAACTCCGAGATTGCTTCATCAAAAGCTTGCTTTGCGAGGTGACAGGCCCTGGAACAGAAGTTACCAAAGGACAAAAAATAAAAATAAAATACTTAATGTCTATTTTATTTCTGGCTAAAACAAATGTAAAAGAAAACTAATGATAAAATATAGCTGCAAACCAGAATCTCATAATACCCTTCCAAGATAAAGATGATCTTATGAGTACCTTTCAGGAGAGTTCATGATTTCATAATAAAAGACAGAGAAGTTCAGGGCCAAGCCTAGTCTGATGGGATGTGTAGGAGGTAATTCAGCCTCTGCTGTAGTAGAAGCTGTCTGCATAAATTCACAAACCCGATGAATAAAGTGCATAAACAGAACCAACAAGGCAATTATAGCAACTGAAAAACCATTTTGGCATTCCATAGTCCCACAGTACCAATATTTACTTGTTTATTTGTAGAACCACATCAGGATAGTCACTCAAATTTGATCAACTTCTCTTAAAAGAAAAAAAGAAAAAAATGCATAATGCATAAACCTAAGATTTCAATTGCCATATCTAAAAACAACTTTCCAGTTATTCATGAAAATAATAATAGTAAAAGCTTAAATTCAATAAGCATGAAAATATGATAAAAATTCAGTTTCTGAATGCACTTATGTTTTTTTCTTTTTCCTTTTTTCACTGTTCTCTTTATGAATAATACTTAGCAATCATCTCAATCTTTTCTACGCCAGTCATAATAATGATATGGTTCGCTTTCCTTGCCTCTTGAGCAAACAAATAGAGCACCATCACACAAAGCAAAAGCGAAGAAAGATAACCAAACTTTATACTCATACCTCGTACGCTTTCATTGACTGATCGGCAGCCTCTTTTCTTTCTTCACCACTCTTAAACTCAGCCAAGTACCGATAATAATCCCCTTTCCTGCAAGCACCCAAAAAACCTAATTCACCTCAAATCAGGTGAAAGCAGCAAAGCAACAATAGCAAAACCACTCACATTTTGTAGAAGAAAACGGTTGATTCTCCAGCAGAGCATGACGGAATGAGATGCTCGTCGATGACGCTCATAATGTCACTGCAAATACTGGAAAGCTCGGATTCAACCTTGTTTCTGTACTCCCTGATGCGTTTCACATTCTGGTCGTTCCCTTTAGTTTCCTCCTTCTGCTCGATCGAAGAGAGTATTCTCCAGGAAGCCCTCCTAGAGCCAATCACGTTCTTGTACCCAACTGATAGTAGATTTCGCTCCTCAATTGTCAGTTCCACGTCCAGCTTCGCTACCTTCTTCATCGCATCTACCATTTCTGAAACAAGAAAATTGAAAAAAAAAAAAAAAANAAAAAAAAAAAAAAAAAAAAAAAGAAAAAAAAAGTCAAAACCTAAGTACTAAATCATGTTTGATGAATCGAAAATGCAGAACACGAAGTAAATCAAACACTTTCCGAATTTCCAACAAAACAATATTTTTTAAAGAAAATCGATCATATAGTTTCCGTAACTTAAATTCAACTCAGACAAGTCGAGATTTCAACAATCAATAAACCGCAAAAACTAAAATAAGATCAATAGAAGAATATGATTCAGTCTACTTCTCTATTTCCTTTGCCTTTACTAATTCCGAGAAACGAAGCAGAGCAAAACGTTTATAAAACAACTACGAGAAACAAAAATAGAAGAGCTAGTAGAGAGAAAGAAAAAAAAAAAAAAAAAACCGTCATAGCGCTCAGCCTGCTCGGCAAGCTTGGCGGTGTAGACGAAGTTTTCTCTTTCCTTGGTGGAAGCCATCGCCGATCTCGTCGACCCTCTCTGTGAGCGAGAACTTTCAATCTCTCTCTCTCTCTCTCTCTCTCTCTCACTCAGCAATTCACAGTCAGAGTCTCTCTCCTTTTTGAAGAAGAGATGCGTTTGGTTCAAAATAAGAAAACCGAGTGCGGAGAGGGACAGCCCAAAACCAAGACAGACCCGCCTATTTTTTTCCCATTTTTATTCCCACGCGCAGGGTGGGAAATGATTCCACGCGGTGTTTAGATAGGGTAAAGTGAAGTAAAAGTAGATTAGATGGGAAGGCAAATGATGGTGGCGGGGCCAGGAGTGGAACTGTAGGAGGAGGAAATTAAAAGCCAAAGCTAGTAGTAGTACTTATGAGTCGAGTGGTACTACCAACTATTTATAATTTAATTTGTGTTTCCGGTACATGTGGTGATTTATTTATTTTTAGTGTCAAAATAAATCTATTCAATTATAATATATTTATTAATGGTGTCCAAAAATAAATATTAATTTAACATGTTTAGATTGATAGGATAAAATTCATGTAATTTATTTATTAAACATATCAATTTAGACGAAATTTACGCGTTCAAATAATTTAAAAATATTTATTTATTATTTTTATAAAATCATAGCACATAAGAATTAAATCATACACAATACATATTACTATTAAGAGTAAGTATTGTGCTTTACAAACTTTATAAAATGTCTAGATTTTTTAGACGTCACATATATGGCAGGATTGATTTTACATGTACGTCCAAATTGGCTTCACAGATGCATCTAAATTGGGCCAACACTAGATGCTTTTTCTATGTCTCTCATTGAATCTCGTCCTAGATTCTTAAGTTTGATGGAACTGTGCCATATGCTCTCCAAGCTTAAGAACAAAGAATAAAAAAGATGAAATCGAACTCTTTTGAGAGGAGTGATTCAGTACAAACAATATATTTAAAACTTACAAGATTAATGTTATTATGCACATTAAAGAGCAAATGTCATAAAACATGAGAAAGTTTTATACATAAAGATATGTTGAAATAGATTCATAAATAAAGCAAAAAAATATGGGAAAAAATAGTTGAAAGGCAGAAGTAGAAATTTATAATTTGGATAGAAAAGAGTGTAATTCGGATAAAAAAAAAAATAGTTAAAGACTTTTTTTTGTATCAAAATTAGGTAATAACAAGGACTATTACTAAATCATAATAATAAAAACTAATAAATTAACCTCTTTTTGAACTAAACGTGCTAACGTGGGGTAGGGGAGGCTTTACAAATACAATATATCTATATGATAATACTAAAAAGCAATAATAAATAAATATAAAGTTATATTTGTGAATCAGTCAAATGTAATATATATATATATATATATATATATATATATTTGCTTTATTTGTTTTATTGTTTTTTTAATATAATTTTTTTTTTAAACTTTGTAATAAGGTTAAAGGTTTAACTTATATAATAAAAAAATCTATTATAAATTTTATATTATATTATGTATTTTTAATTTTTAAAATATTTAATCTAAATAGATTTATAAACGTGCTAACGTGTCGCGTTGGATTGATATGTGACTTGACACGATTATTAAACAAGTAAATTCATATCATTTTAAGCTAAAGAGGTCGACTAAAAAGTGACTTGTTTAATAATAATCATATAAAATGGATCAATTTGTTTTTTATCCGAACATATTTATGCTAAACTGAAACCTACTTATTTCGTATAGTTTTCAAATCGTATTGATTATCAATATTTAAATTGTCAGTCATACTTGTAATTAAACAATATATATAAATTAAGTGAAATTTATATATTTTATTTGACTATATTACAACCTTGCAAATAATTATTGAATATTTATTTTACATAACACGTGAAAATTTAAAGTTGTATAAATTACATAGCAACACCAAGATTTTCTCGTCTTTAACCCTCTCCTCTAAGTTCTCTCTGACCACTTTCTTTCTTTCTTTTTTCCAACCAATATTTCAGTAGTTCTAAATCGTCCAAAAAAATGTAGTTTTAATATTTTTACATACCGAGCAACAATACCTAATTTGTAGTCAATGTAATTTTAGTATTTATATAGTAACTTTTAAGCAGTTAAATCATATTAATCATATATTATTGTTTTGAAAAATAGATGGGCACATATTATTGTTTTAAGTACGATGGACATAAAAAGAAAAGAAAAAATGATAGGTATAAACCATTATTTGGATGCCATGCGAGCATCCGCACAAGAAAATTGTTATTTATTTATTTATAATTTTTCAATGTTAAAGATGTGTGAAGACATTTGTCATTTATTTTCAAAATTTATATTTCTGCTTCAATTTACTATGCACTGACCTTGAATTGTCAATTAAAGCCCATGGTTTTGTATAAGCCTGTTTCTACCGTTTTCTCCGTCCATTATTTTTAACAAGAAAAAAAAAAGATTCTAAATGTTTTATGTTTGTCAATAATTGACAAATTGCACTCCTTCTTCTCAAAAATTAAACAATTCTTGTTTGTAAAATCTATTAATATATAATAATAAAAAATTGATTAAATATGGTGTTCTACTAACAAGACATTATTTGTTTTTCTTCTGTTTTTGTGTTTCTTTCTTTGTTGTGTGTGGTCGGTTTTGTCTGTATTAAGTAGCCTGATAAAACAAATGAAAATAGTGATAACTTTATTTTATTTTTTTGGTAAGGGAAAAAAAAAGGCTTTCTCATAGTGAGGTCATAGACCAAGAAGATATTTAGCGAGTGAATCGATTCAGATGTCTTTTTAATTTTTTAAAAGTCTGCGATGGAAATCTGTGTCACTAAAATATCTCTACTTATGCGGTAGCAATGGATAAAAGCACATGAGTCCAAATTGGACTATTAAGACTCGAACCACAACTCTCATACTCGCAGATGTGATGGTTCGGCTGACTCCTATTATTGGGCTACACCCTCAAATTCTATAGAAATAACTATTTGCTTATAGACAATAAGACCAACTGCATTGAATTTTCCTATCTGCATCACAAATAATTCCTCTTTTGTCTAAGTTGTCTATTAAATCGTCACGTATTTTGATAAATGCATTGACAATGGTCCATTTCAATATATACATTTGAATTTTGATGCCGTCTATTTCAATTACCAAATTTATACTTAATTGCCCTTGTATATTAAAGAAAAGCGGAAACAACAACAATAATAACAATAACAGCGAGAGAAAATTCGAACCAAAATTCTATCCATTGGTAAACTAACTATTATCTATTATTCTCAAAGGCACAAATTATACAAGATAATATGACCATTGGCAAACGGCTTTAAACATTTAGTGGGATTTGAGAGTTGGCGTGTTTGATAGAAAATTATTATCATAATTGTTATTATTAAATACATAAAAAAAATGACTGGTTTTATATGAAAATAATTTAATAAAAGTTAGCGGCATGTCAGTGAAAATAATATAATCTACCTACAAACAAGAATATGGATGGTGCAATTGTAGGTTGAAAGTCTGGTGTATGAGTTTTTATAGAACATAATTACCATGAGTCTTATTTACATACATGTAAAAGGGTCATAATATTTTTAATAAAAATGCAATGCACTGTTTACATACATAAAATATTACGAGAGAGAGAGCTGTCCGTTGCCAATGATTTCGAAATAATCAAATCTATCCAAGAAAGAACTACATTTACGAATCGCTTTTTGAGGACTGGCATATTTCTGAAATTATATACCTTATGAGTTTTATACAGCGATACTCGGCAAAAACGATGCAAACTACATTATTGTCATTCACCAAAAAAAAAACCTACATTATTGTCTCCCCAAGGACACATAAATTACGAAGCTCCAATAACTTTTCTTTCCTTAAAAAGAGAATGTGCATATCACCTGCTCTACAGCTTGGAACTTCTGAAACCAAAACTGCCATGAAAATCTTGAGAATCATTTAGAGCTTGAGAATTTTGTTTGTGAGAGAAACTTATAATCTAAAAAGAACTTGAACTTTTTAGATTCTAAGGGTACAAACCTAGTTCCATTGCTCAGTGCCAACAGAACTACTAATCCATAATTCTATAATAAAAATAACTTAGTGAGCTATTAATCATCTGAGCCTGCATATAAGCTTACATTAGGAAACTATGAGATACGGATTTAAATTACTGACCAAAGAATCTGCTATGAATTTACCTCACATTACATCCTCATTAATGAATCATCTATTTGGCACTTCTTTTGTACAGGCATCATATAGCTACAAGCTGGCGGCAATATATGAGGAGGATTCTTGGTGCTTTAGGCTGTCTGCAACATGAGCAATCACTCCAACACCAGCATTGTGAAGCCATTCGTTTTTCACCTGGATTCAAACTGCAATTTGAGTTGAATTGAAACAGGAAATAAAAACACCTAAGAAAGAAATGTTGAATGAAATCCGTACATGGATGTTGTTATGAGCAAAGAAGGGCCAAAATGCAGAATGAAAGCTAACATCCACTTTTTTCCATCCCAACTGCTGTAAGCCATGTATCATTTCCTCTGTAAACAGACCAAACACATAATTAATATGTGATACCGTCACAAATGAAATATCATTAAACAATCCTCACATCACTACATTTTGATGCATTGATGTACCTTCCATAATTTCATGATACTCCATTGCACTTTGTGTGCTAGGTTTATTTTGCGCTGCCTCCTTTGCTTTGGCTGCTTCTGGAGGAAAATGTGGGCCATCAGAGGAAATTGGGGGACAATACTCTACATCTACGACGTGCTTATAACCATCCAAAGACCGGCGAGGTGGCTACCAATAAGATTGGATATGTTAAAACCATGGATATAGAACAAGGAAATTCCCGATTTGAATAATACGCCATGAGAAGCAATATTTTGAATGCCTACTCGATAAGATTAGCTATCAATGGATAACATAGTTATAAAAAAAAAGATAAGTTATAGGCCAAACAAAACATATTATATGAGCTACAATAGCCACCAATCATATTTGACAATCTTAATTACCTATAAATCTTATTTCAAAATAGTATAGCAGCTAGAAAATTATGCTGAAGGAACACTGCTCGCCACATCTATTTTTACCTCTCAACTGAAAATGCAAACATAGTCCTAAAGGCTAAAAGGATCATATTTACCTCGAGATAAATGATGAGAAATGAAAACAAACCTAAGAGCCCCTTTTTTACATGATCAATTTACAAATTGACTACAAAAGCTATCCTGCATTAGTGGTTGCCCTATCACTTTCTCACGCATATCAAATACGTTTACGGATCATCATTTGCAGATTTCAGATAAAAACTTCCTCATCTACAAACACATACCTACACTAGCATACACTGTATGGTAACATTTTCTTAGAAATATTTCTTATTAATCCTGTTAATCAGTGTCCAGTAAAATAATACATGCTAAAAACCTTTTCTTTATTAAAAAAATAGTATTATTAGTAATATTTCAATGTCATCGTGAAATAATGGATCAACCAATAATAAGCAACACTAAATACAGTGCAACTTACGCAAAGAAAGAAATTCTCACATTGATAAGCTCTGTTTCCCTCCTAATTGATGATGTCCGCCAACCAACCATATCTATCTAATGTTAAGGAAACTACTATGACAAATCAAAGTTACTAAAGTCATCATTTACCAAAGAAAAAATGATGTATGATGGGATACGATCATAAGATACATTAGCATAAAGAATGCGAGATCTAAAAGCACCCAATGCAGATCTGCAAATAGAATATTAAACCATTAAATTACTTTGGCAAACAAAGGATAAAAGATTGACCAAAAAAGAAAGGATAAAAGGAAAAGAAAAAGATACCATGAAATGATTCTTTGACTTACATAAAATTTCCATCTTCACAATCAGATGCCATTCTTAAAAGAAGGGGTGGTTTTTCAGGTTTACCATCAGTGAGGAATAGCTGACTACCAGTTCGACCCACAAAAATAGGAGCAATTGGTGCAGCCAGTTTTTCTAAGAGGGGAACTCCCAGCAGAAATGGAAGCTGAAGAACGACCAGATATAATAAAAGAAAATCAACAAGGGAAATCTGGTTCTACTTGTGCCAGCTAATAGATATGAATAGAAACTATCTAATAGCATGGAAATCAAGAAGATGGAAACAAAGCAATATACCAGAACACGAGATCAAAAGCTAATACCTTAACAAAATTCTTTTAGCATAGACTCACAGCTAATTCAAATCATTTGGTTTCGCCAGAAAGTAGAGCATTTTAATTACAATGGAAAGATAGTAACTCATTTATAGGTTCAAGAGCCTATAAATATTTTATATGCAAAAATATATTTGGAGCATCATTGAGATAAAATTTCCTAATTTTTGCAAATTAGCGGGTATGAATACCTAGATCACAGAAGCAGTGGCAGATTCCATTTATCATCTACCAGCAATACGAGTTTCCTATGGATTCTTAACATATAAACACTCGTAATGCTCAACCTGAAAATTATGAGCCTTTTGTTTGTGTAAGATATAACTTCAGTGAGCAATGAAGTAGCCAGTGAAATTGTTGTTCAGAGACCATTTCATATTTCCTATTCTACACTTTGAAAATGCATGGTGAACAACTGGTAATTTGTACATTAGTTTGGTGAACAGCTTTCTTATTTCAGCAAATATAAGCTAGTATCTTTATTTCATGGTAAGTGTCAGCATCACAACTTCATTCCTTAATAATTGTGTTTATTAACAACTACATTCACAAAAATTCCTGAACACATTCGTAGCTTCCTCAGTTGTATAGGCTGAGTTCTTTTCTTTTTGCCAAGTGGCATATAGACTCAGTTCTGGCTTTTCCTTCATACCAGTTAAATGATGGGTATTTAGCTGAAAAAAGCTGAAAAAATAAATTTATTAACAAGCAACCAATCATTTAATCAAATAAATAATTCTCGAACATACAAATAATAGAATGTCCTCAAACCAATTTATCTCTTGAAGGTCAGACAGTTGCATCTTACAATTTTAAACTAAAACCATATCCATCATAGAGAAGTTTACACCCAATATATTAACTAGTCATAGGCCCTGTTTGGCATAGCTTTTGGGAAGCTAAAAGCAACTTTTAGAGCCCAAAAGCTGCTTCTGAAAGTGTTAGGATAATTTTTTGAAAGTGCTTCTGGCATCCATAAGCCCTTTTTATCAAGGCCAGTAAAGACTGGCTTCTTTAGGAAGCACTTTTGGAGAAGCAGAAGAGAAGCATAATCAAAAGCAAAAGCTATGCCAAACAGGGCCATATACCAGCTTGCAAATTAAAGAAGAAGAAAAAAATATAACAATTACAAAACGAAAGAAAACAATAATGAATTTTCTGAATTCATGTTAGCTAGAATACGAAAAATGAGAGAATTTTGTTAATTGTTATAACAAAGGACACAACAACATGAGTGTGGACTGGCATAACAGTTTATAATTTACCACTCTATGTGATTGCAATAAAATAAAGATGATGAGTTATACCCTCTAGAACACACCTGCCTTTTCCCTCTCACCCCAAGATGCGGAGTTGCCAAGGTAATAAAATTGATTGGCTCCAACCCGGCAATCAAACCTCGTTTTGAGAGATATGCTGTATCTGAACTTGAAGTCATAGAATTGTCAAGATCATTGGAATTGCCACTACTTGAGGCATTTGGAGTGTAAAGAACGGCAACTGCATATCTTGCAAACAAGCCACCAAGAGAATGAGCCAAAAATGAGATCCTCTTGAGACTCTCTGTCTTTTGCACAACTTGCTTGACCTGTTTATTATGAGATCGACAGAGAATGCAACAAAGTCAAGTCATTTCCTAACAAACCCACATGTAAAGGAGAATAACTAGAACTCAAAGTTTCTAGACATGTTCTCAATCATTTGATATCTCACTTCATCTGCTAAACGCTTTCCAGCTCCATCAATCCCAGTAAAAGTTTTAGTGTATGTGTTACACGAACTTGCTGCACACATCAAAAGGGTCTTAGCACTTAAAAATAAGAGCCTACATAAAACTCGTGCACCTAAAACATACGAAACTGAAAAGTAAAAATTCCGTACTATAATAATGCTTTGCAACTAAGCATAACTACTAGGTGATAGACCATTGTGAACCAACTCTAACCTCATTCTTCCTATATTAAAGCCCTTTCCTCAACAACCAACAATTTTCTTTTTTCTGGATGCAATTCTAGGGTTCATTTGGTTCAAGATGGAAAACAGTTTTCACACAATTCATAAATTTAGGGTTAGAATTTAGTTATACTTTGCTTCTCTAAACCATCACATATTTTTCAAAATGCATTCTGAAATATGTTATGTCATCATATTAGTCTAAGTTGTCCATTTTCTTTATGAACACAATAAAATTAGTGTTGTGTGAGGTTCACTCCTTAGTAGGAATAATTTCATTAATTTCATTAATTTCATTCCATGTTTATGCAATGTGCATAGCGGATTTCGTTGTATTCATTGAATGAAAATTCCAGACAACAACAATTCAGGATGCCATTTAAGGGTTTTATAGTTTTGGGGGGAAACTACATATGTCCTCTAGTTCATCAAATTATGGGAAATTACCATATCTTCATAAATGAATCAAGTTATAAACATGTCTAACATCAACTTGGGGAAAATCAAACTTTTATTAACTGTAAAATCAGAGTAAGCTGAAACTAAAAATTTGAACATACCATAAATTAAGAAGTTTTTTCCAAGGCGCCTTTTTAACTCTGCTTCTACATATGTCCAGTCACTTGGGCTGCAATACTTGACATCAGTAAAGCTTATATGAATTTGAAAGCCAAAGGAAACATAAGCATGGAGCATTGCAAACAAAAAAACTGTATCAATAAAGGTTTACCAAGATAGCCTACATGCAGTTAATTGTGAGATATCAAGAAAAGAAGCAACTGCTGCTTAGCCCAAAAAAAAGAAAAAAAAAAGAAAAAAAGAAAAAAGAAAGAAAGAAGAAGTAACTGTTGGAAGTTACAATATTTCCAAACAATCAGATGGCATACACAAAGAAAGAATGGAAGAAACATGTATTATTGCTGAGCGGCATTAGCACAAAAATGCAAACTCCACTATAAAAGATCTTTTCCATTTTAAAGGATGAATTAAACTCATTCATGTACGATTGAATGATAGATGTACGTAACAATATCTAAGCCAAGCCAGGAACTGCTACCAAACTGACTAACAATACCATCAACAGAACGAAAGTTAAAGAAATGAAATAATAATAACAATAACTTGGAATATATAGTTGAATACAGCATATGCTAGAAATATGTGAACTTAATATTAACAATTATCTGATTAAAAGTGGTATCTAAAGTAGCAAAAAGGTATCTAAAGATTTTAGTAAGGTAAGGCACCAGTACAATGATTTTGTTCTATCAAAGCCATTTCCAGACATGATTATTCTGCCA
This sequence comes from Ochetophila trinervis, assembly GCA_003254975.1. Lineage (NCBI taxonomy): Eukaryota > Viridiplantae > Streptophyta > Magnoliopsida > Rosales > Rhamnaceae > Ochetophila > Ochetophila trinervis. The sequence continues at coordinate 85,408 of QANX01007351.1, forward strand.
CTATCACACTCATACAGACGATGCATACTCTTTATGACATCCATTCTATGACCCCGCCACCACTCCCAATTTCCACCAATGTCCTTTATCTGATTGTATTCTTCACATTATCGCATAAAGTAGAAAATATAAGCATGTAGCTTTTCCACGTACCAGGAAAAGGTCCAGGCTGCTTGTTCCTCACATACACACTTGAGATGATTGTATTTGTTGCATGCTAATGTGCATAGACATGCTTCAACAGATGAAATTCATACAGCATAGATACACATTGTTTCTTACTTTCTCTACTAAATTTTTACTTTCTTATTGTCTAATCTTGGTCCCTACCAATTTGATCGATTTCTTTCATCAATATATACCTAGCCAAGATTCCATGAACAAGGACAAGAAGATGATCGGGCTCATCTTCTGCATTTGCAATACCCTTGGATGATCCAAAATTTCCTCGAGTTGTTGTACTCATGGCTTGAGCTCTAAGACCTTGATTTCTCCAACTATTGTTCGTGCCTGCACAAAAGTTTCTAAAATATTCAGTCCAAATAAAAATTGGAGCACATATATAAAAATTTCCGTCTAAAAAAAAATATCAGAATAGACATATAATGCATCTTACATATAGTTCCAGGTGTATCAACCAACTATTTCAAGTCTTACTAAAGAACTCAACGAAACTTTTATTCTCACCACTTATCGTCCTATATTTGCTTTAAATTCCGTACAGTTAGTGTAACAGGACCAGAATGTAGATTATAAAGCATAACCTTACTGATTAATGGAACATACAGCGTTTCCAGAAACAGACGAAGCATGCTCATAATCTATTTACTTCTATTTCGACACAAACTGTTGCACATTTTCTTCTTCATCGGTCTGCAATTTAGTACCTAGTACCAAAACTCAAACCACAGAAATCATGATTGTTTAGCCGAATGTTGAAACTCATCCTAAGCACCAAACACGTTTTCCAAAAATTCTAGTAATTCGAGGCACACGACATCACGGAATCCATTTAAAGAAAAGAAAAAGAAAATCTTAGCTCATATCAATTCCAATAATTGAAATTCCAATTTCCTAATTCAAAATTCTCTCCCGAAATGCCCGCCCGGTTAATAAACGTAGAAATTACGTAGAAATAAGAAAAGGAACAAAGGCAGAAATCAATTACCAGAGGAGAAGCCCAAAGACGACGAAGGACAACAAGACGAAGACGAAGAAGAAGAAGAAGAGGAGGAGGAGGTTGTGGAGGAAGAAGAATATGAAGAGGAGCCTACGGAACCATTTCTTCGCGTGTCGGTAAAAATCGGAGAATAACCATAGCGTGCGAGAAGCAGAGAAGGTGGTGCCATATACATACAATAAATTGTTGTATATATAGGCATATGTGCGCTGAGAGAGATCCTTATTTCTCGTTTGAATCAAAATAGAGTCAGCATCGACTCCATCATGTTTGTTATCCCCTACGCACAAAGCCCATGCCTCGCCCTCTGCGTAGGGGCGGCAATCCTCTCTTTTTTTTTCTCTTTTTTTTTGAAGGCTCGGTAATCTGGGTTTGACGTCAGAATTACTTTCGTAAATAAGTCAGCTAAGTAATCTAAAATACGAATAATACGATCCAATATAATTTAAAATTGATATATAAATTAAAAACAATAATAATAATAAGTAAATATATAATTTGCTATAATATAAAATAATACAAATAATATTATTATTTTAAAATAAATTAAACAGATTAATCTGTTTAATACAACTATTAAATAATACCCATTTTTTTAGTAAATATAAATAAGAAATAAATGCGTACATTGTAATTTATTTTTAAATTTTAAATCTATCAAATGAAAATTTTAATTTATATTTTATATCTTTAAATTTTAAATGTATTACATAAAATTTCTAATTTATATTTTGTACTACATTGGATTTTCATTAAAATTTTACAAACAAATGATAGACTGAGTTATTTTTTTTTTATTAGAAGTATAAAAATTAAAAATTGAACATTAACTCTGTGAATTTTGAGTGATACTGAAATTTATTTATTGATTGATATTTTAAATTTATGATGATTTTAGAATAGAATATATGTAAATAGAAAGCCTAACTTAATATGAAAATTTATCAAACTATAAAATATTAAAATTTTAAAAAATGTCTAATGCAGCACTTAATATATATATTAAAAATTTTATATGATACATTTAAAATTTAAAAATTTAATATATAAATTTATCAAAATAAAATATCAAAATACATTTATCTTTATAAATAAATACCAAAAAAGTTTATCACAATTAACAGCTTTTTTAAAATATACAATGAACAGCTTTAAATAATTAAATTAACACAAAATACGATCCAACCTCCGTGCTCTGCTTACTTCATACAGCTCATCCTAATGTAATGTAATTCTTTTTTTCCACCTTTTTGTTCTTTTATTATTATTATTATTTTATTTCCATTTTTTTGGGAGATTTAATTATATAATATTTATTAATCCCACATAATTTCCATTTACGGATGGATGTTATTATCATGGACAGGCGCAAACATTCTAACAATTTGGATGGGAGACACCTGTGTTATGCGATAAGAGAGAAAAAAAAAATCTGGAGCTGGAGCTGGAAAATGAAACAATGTGACTTTTCGGAGTTTGATTTTGGTGTCACAGACCAATGGTAAGGGGACTTTGGAAAGAAATGTTTGAAGTCAAAGTACGGACCATTTGGTCTTTTTATTAATGTAGCCAATGGGATGGTATATCCTGCTAAGGTGACGAAGACCTAGTGATAGTGGTTATAATAGCTATCTATAACAGCTAGTCAGGCGGCGACAAACGGAACAAATTATTGTTGGATCAGATTCTGGGGCTATAATAGCAATTAGCCATCCATCCACCATTTATTTTGTTTGTATTTTGGGTCAAACATTGTGGTTCAGAAGTTTTCGACCAAACCCTGATTCTTAATATTAAAAGTTGTTTTTTTTTTTTTTTGGGTTAAAAGTATTAAAAGTTGTTTGGTTTGGATTTGGTGGTGATTTTAACAGTGAAAATGTCACTAAGCTTTTTAAAAGCATCTACAACATATTCTTTAAAACAAAAATTATCCGGAGTCATATTCTTTTATATAATTTTAATAAATTTTTTAAATTAAAAAATTAAAATAAAATGTAAAATTTAACTCTCTAAATATAGAGAGTTAAATCTATTTTCTATATAAAAAATTTATTAAAATTATATATTATTATATAATTTTTTATACACAATTATAATTAAATTTAAAGTTAATTTTTTTTTGGTAAAAAATTTAAAGTTAATTGCACTTTGAAATCTTCAATATTTAAGATTTTACAATCTCTCAAACTTTTTACTCAACAATTTAGTCTTTTGATTTTTTAATTTATTACAATTTAGACTTTGTTAATTTTTGACTATAAAGTTTAACTCTCGTGTAACATAACTGATATTAATATTTATTAATTTTCAAATAAGAAAATAGTAAAGTGCAAAACATTAAAGTCAAAGTATCAAAATGTAATTAACCATTAAATTTACTAATTATAATTTTATATTTTATTTTTTAGAATCAATTACACTTTAGTAGCTTCAACTTTCAAAGTTTTACAATTTAAACTCTCATAATTCAAAATTAGCGATTTAGACACTTAATTTTTCAATTTATTAGATATTGGTCTATTTCTAATTTGGCTTAACAAAATTGATAATAGTTTTGTCCACGTGGTTGCTTCTTTCTCTTCCCTAACAAACTTTACTACTTCCAATTTCATTCGGGAAATTTTTTTATGGGCAAATCGACAGTTATCAATTTGTCTGACCAAATTGGAGATTGGACTACAAATGTAAGGGCTTAAATTCCAAAATTATACAAGTCAAGGATACCAAAGTGTAATTAATTTTTTTTTTTATAAAT